>JAQQAE010001971.1:0-23565 GCA_029823295.1 Pseudamia nigra
TCCCCAGCAAAAAGTGTACATGCAGGTTATGCTGTTATATCGTCCCGACCAATGTTGAGACCAAACCTACGCCCTTGTCTAACACACATTAAGAAGGTGAGAAATGGCACAAGCCAAGTTTCGACAAGGTATGCCTGTGAACTGAAAACCATCCTAGGTGACTACCTTGTGAATCATCAGATTCATGAGCTAAATGGGGCCACTTTGGACAATCAAAAATCTAAAAAAATTTCTTGCCTGTTTAACACTATATTTTCTATAAATTTCTATACATGTTTTTTCACAGTTTGGATGTTTTCAGTATTAATGTACAACGTTGAAAATGATCAAAATATAAATACGAAATAAGAAAAAAGACTGATTGAGAAGTGGTATCCAAACTTTTGACTGGTTGTGTAGTTTTTAACGACGTCCTTGGTCTATTTTTGAGAGATTTCATTGTTAGATTTCACCAAAGATCCAAATTCTATCAATTGCAAGAGGATGAAGTGATTTTCTGCTGGAGCAGGTTATGTGGCTGTAGTTAAGTGATGCCAGCCAAACTTATAAACGTTGACCTTTAGTACAGCTGCCTGAGGGGGTGGTGGGGCAGCAGAGGGGTGTGAACAAGATGAATAAAGGCAGGACACAGAGAGGAATGTGGGAGAGAAACCAGAAGATGAATGGATCAAAGAGGGAAAAAAGGGACGAGGAAAAAACTAGACTAGACAGCAAGAAAGAGAGGGAGAGAGAGGGAGAGGGAGAGAGAGGACAAGGAGGAGGGGTGATTAGTGTGCGAATCTGTGCTCTGATTGGTCCAGAAGCCTGGATGTGTGTTTGCCTGAATCTGTGTGTATGCACTTCTAGCCAGTGGGCGGGGGTTTAAGCCTGCATCACGTGGTCCCTTTAGCTTCTTTTCCACACAAGCACGCACCCTCATTCGCAGACACACACACGCACATAGATATCCTTTCACATACACACTCACAGCTGTTGATACTTCTCTCCCTCTGTCTCTCTCTGATGAACGCCGGGGCAGCCGAGGAGCTGAGCCCACAGGAATCTTGGAGAAAGCAAATCGGCTGTCTGCTGGCATCTCGTACCGAAAAGCATCTCTATGGGAAATCTGGACGGACAAGTGGACTGACTAGTTTTGTGAACGCCGCCTGGCTTTGAATGTCGCTCCTCAACAGCTATTTCTCACTGTGTCTCTGGTCAATTGCGGCGTCCGTGTGTGCTGGAATTTAAGCACAAGCAGCAGAGGAAAAAAATAGAGACATGTGTTTTGCCTCAGCTGCCTACTACTACTGCCTGTTGTCTCCCATTTACTGACCAAGGAGGAGGAAGTACAAGGTTGGTTTGACTTGTTTGTGGGCAGGTTCCTTGTGCGTTCACAGATTTGATTTCCCTTGATTGCACTTGTTTTATTGTCTAAGAACTCCGTCAGCTCAAATTAGATTTGTCATTACAGCAGCTGCCAGAATATGACTCAGACAATCACTGTCCAGAAGGCTGATTTCTAATTTTAGGGGGAATTCCATGGTAATATGGTTGCTCAGGCACTCGCACACACGGTACTATAAACACATTTGGCAGTAACAGCGAAGTGTATGTGAGAGATTAGCTCTGGTTATCTCTAATGTGGACAACAAGAGTGACTGTATGTGAAAGGAGACACAGCACAGTGCTTTAGGGTCAAAACAGCAACAAGAACATTACAAACCGAGCAGTTTACACCAATGGAATAGAGGAAACAGACTTTTGGCACACGGAGTTCTGCTGATCTTGCTGTCACATACAGTAGCCCTACTCGTTTCCCTGCTCACTCTGCTGGAGGCACTTTTAGGCAACGAACACACCCACCCTTATGTTTGTGTGCGTTGCTCTTACTGGGCTCACAGTACGCGTGTGCAGGTTTGTGCATGGTGCCATTTACAGTGTCTGAGGATGGATATAATTAGCTGATGCACAGATTCTTTCCTGGTATTGTTGCCGGTGCAATTGTAACACAACCCAAAAGGCTGTTTGTCTATTTATAGGGGGTGGCAGCTCAAAAGGACACACTTTGAATCTTCCCAAGGCATGATAAAGATATGTGAAGTGAGTGAGTGTGAAGTTTTGGTCAGTGGCGTGTGTAGTACATTTGTTCATCTATGTGCACCTTTTATTGTAATCGCCACTCTGTAACTTTTATTTTTCCATTTCTTTCTATTAGCTCTGATAGTTTTGATGTAAGATGAAGCAATAGATATCAAGTAAAAAAAACAGACAGATTCAGAGAGAGATGAGAGTCCACACAGAGAGATTGAGTAACAGATACACAGGAAGACACCCAGGCTTTCATATGAACTGACCAGTCATCAAATGAAGATGTAGAGTTGTGTGTTGCCTGAGTGCTGGCTGGTATCCAGCTCTGAATGTCAGAGGAGTACTGAGGAATTATTGGATGACTGTTGTCTGACAGATAAACGTATGTTGCCATTAAGGTATACAAGCAGAGACTAATAAATTAACTTAATCATCCATCAAACTAAATAAAAGCAGTGACCTGGAGTGCTATTCCTAAACTTACCCAGCTTTAAATCAGCATAATTATTTTTACGGACTCGTGCACAATTAAAACAGTTTGTCTAAAAGTCTAATGTAATAATTTTACATAATTTCACTTCTATCACATGAAATATATCTTATTGAGTTTTTACATCATTATCATCCTGTTTCATTTTTGTTACAACTTTCACATGTGTGGTATTTCTCTTTACATTCACATTTTTATTCAATTTTTTTGTGTCTCATCACACTTCTTTTTGTTGATGTTTTCCTATAAGATCTCGTATGTCATCTCTTAATTTCACATAGGACAGTTTTTACCCTGTGTTTTCAATTACGAATCACTGAATGAAAACTACCTCTAACCCATTTTAGATCCCAGCCTTAAGTTTAGGAAACACAAGGAAGTCTTGATCTTTTTTCCCCACACTTTTTTTGTATTCATCTACCAGGACTGTACAGTCAAACAGGTCCCAACAGTGGTCACGATATCAAACTGTGCACGTCTTATATAATTGCAAAAGTCTGCCAGTTAAAGATACATATTTATAAAAATCAGGGGTGATCTGATTAATTGATATTTCTGTGCATGTTGCTGATTTTGTCAATATTTTACTTTGCTGATTTTTTTTTTTTCATTTTGGTGATCTTTTGGGCAATTTTTTTCATTGATTCTTTTTCAAGTTCTGTTCAGTTTTGTAATAATTTTGTTCACTTGTTGATCATTTCTGTGGTCTGGTTTTTGATCATTTTATCTTTAGATACTATTTGTTAGTTATTGGTTTTTGTTTCATTTCTAACTGTCAGAATGAAACAAATAAACAAGACCTTTGCTGCCTGATGATATCTTGTATTTAGTGACACTATGCAGAGAGTACAAAACATTCACAATGACAGTTCGAGTCTTGAAAAAGTATACATTTGTAAGCTGTGCCTTTTCCAAGATAACTGAACACGCAGACCCAAAGTGAAACTGCAGTATTATCCATAATAATAGCAAGATGATCTTTCAGCTCTGTTATTTACTGTAAGTTGGTATTACATAGACACTTATCTTCCAGCCCTTAGTAGTCTTAAAAATCATCTAAATAAGTTTGGCGTCTAGTATTTGTACAGTTGTGAGTAACCAATGCATTAGACAACTTCTTATAACCAAACACGTTAGGAAGGTTTTTAGTGCCCATTAGTATTTGTTTATAGTTGGAGAAAGTCTTAATGGACTCCTTCCTCTCTGATGAAGACAGGTTGTTATTGTCGAGCTCCAGAAAAAGAGCCACAGGGCACGAGGCTCAGGAAAGGTCATGGGGTGAGAGGTTGTGGTTACCTTGCCTCAGGCCACAGTCACAGTCCAGTGCCCTTCAGTAAACACTGCCACCGAATATTGGAGCTTGAATCAATTACTGTCCTCTGGTGCCATTTCTTTAAAGGGCAATGGCACTCTAATTCCATTCAGTCACACAAATCAATCTATACTTTTGGTATTATGGTATTTCAATGTGTCTGATTCAACAAGTGTTTGAATCACTCAGATTTGAATTTTTCATTATAAATGCCAGTGCTGTTTCACTCACTTATTAATTCTCTTACCCATGGACAGACATACCCACAGTCACCCCCCACCCACACACACTCCCAAAACCAACCGTTGATCTCTCTGGATGAGTCCAGACTGCGAGGGTTCAGGACGAGGACAATGATCTATTTACAAAGACAGGGCAGGGGCGGGGGGAGTTCATGCTGGGAACTGCTGGAGTTGTGTGTCTTGTGACAGATCAGGATGAGCTAGTGTACTGGTGTGCATGGAGGGAAGCAGGAGGTGGGGTTTAGGACACTGATGGGGGTGTGTAACTTTATTTTGGTGAGGGTACAGCTGTTGGATTCAGATGCTCAGGATTCCACTCATTCAGCAAATTGCAGCCAAGTTTCTGCCTTCAGTCACACCTTCTCACATGTACGCTTTATTTTTCGTTCATTTACTTCACATTTCTTACTTTTGAAGTGTTTGGCACTTTATTTTGGCAGATTTCACAATACTGCGCCCCTGCACAACTTGTCATTTTGTGGTTTGCCTATGATTTTGGTTTATTCTAGTCTGTCCTGTTCAAGGCTACTTTGTAGGCACAACAGTACAGGCAAGTGGGATACGTTCAATATCAGGTTACATAACTCTGCTCTGTCCAGCTGCCTTCAATTAAGGAGGATTTTTTGGGGGGGCTTTATCCGTTTTCATAGTATAAATCACAGCTTTAGTGGAGGGATCAGGTGGAGAGCAAAAGATGGTTCCAGTGATCCTATGGATTGTCATGTTTGCAGATAACACAATATAGGAAATGACAGTTTTAGGGTTATCATTGTTACCACATGATGTGGACATGTGCACACAATTCTTTCTTAAATCCTGCTTTTTTCTTATAGTCAGGCGTAGGAAAAGATGTTGCACAATTACCCGCCACTGCTGTAGTGCTTTTAGGTCTTCATCAGTGTTTTCATGATGCATACTGTACATGTGACACTGTTCTTCTGCCTTTAGCAATGTTATTTTCTGCTTTTTGATTTTCTTGTGTAACTGTAACAAAGATAATAAGCCACAGTCCAATTCTTCACACTGCAGTGTCATAATGAGCTACAAATATTTTCCATAAAAAACCTTCTCTAATATTGACTTTTATAACATGGCTTCCATCTCTGCATATTTTGACCAGGAAAGAAATGAGAGTAGCCTCATTACAAATTATTCTCATCATGTTACCACCACAATATTTCACAGCAGAAATATTGAATAAGTAAATTTCACTGGAAAAAAAAATCAATGAATGTCATGCTTTTGCATTGTTTGTAAGGTTTAATTCCTCTATTGCATGTGTAAATTGGTTCAGAGGCAATAAATGCCCACATAGTGATTTCTGCAGGTGCCAGATGTGAGCATGTGGTTCAGAAAGAAACGCTAAATCACAACATGCCGTAGTACACATTCATCTACTATGGGGGATTTCTCTTATGTTACTGTTTGTTTTGGTCCGACTTCAGCTGTCACAGACTGAGCTGTGTGTCGCTCTGCTAATCTCAGCCATCTTTTTAAGTGGCATCTGACCTGAGTGAGTAGCTTAACGGCGTGTGTCAAACCAAATCACTTCTCTCATCCCCCCGTTTCCCACCATTGAGCATTAACAGAGGAAAAGGTTAAAGCAGGAGGAGTTTCTGGCAGGGGAGCCCTAATTTCAACTCCCTGACATGTGACCGCTGAGCTTTTAAAAGATGGAAAGCAGCAGGATCCCTTTTCTTAAAGCCTTTCTCAGTCTCTCTCATTCCTCTTCTGTCCAAAGCCAAGACACCATCTGGAGCTTCCATAAGCCCCGCCCCTCCCATACGTGACCCCAGCTTATCTTCTGCTACGCCAGGCTGCAAGGGATCCTGGAGAATGCAGTTTTACATATATCATATCATCTCATCCCTTCTTCTACCTGTGTCATTATTTTTGTTTGTCTTCTGCTTTGCAAACTGGTGAGGACAGATTTTCACACTTTTGTCTAGGTGGAGGCTTTTTAAATAAAATTTTGTCCTTTCCTATTGTGAGTCATGTCAAATACAATTGGGATTGATCCTGATTATCAGTAACTCTAACAAAATCTTGTTGAATTCACAGTTATTTCTTTTATTCTTCATTGTCTGTTCATCTTTTGCACCATGGAAAGGCCTTAAGAAGTCTGGATGCTCTGACTATAACAATTTCTGTTTTGGTTGCAGTGTTTGCTGTCATGCCAACTGACCTTAGACTGAACGGTCAAACAAACCTGCCTCATTTTAAGACGTTGATTTGTGTCAGTGTGTTCTGCCATGTGCTGTTGTGCCTACAGTGTGACACAAATCATCACACTGTAATTTTATTCCATTTTTTTTATTTTTATTTGTTTTTTTTTTAAGGCGATTATGTTATTTACAGAGCAGTAAAACTGCTTAAATTAGTTTGTCAGTAGTGCATTTATTATATTAGTATTTATTTAATACAATTTTTTTTTCTTTTCCCTCTGCTCAGGCGACAGTCAAAGCGGCAGCCAAAGAGTGAGTGAGTGGGCAAATCAAGTATGAGTGTGGACAGTCGTCAGGAGGTGGTGACCACCCCACCCCCGCCCACTGGAGGGACCAAGGAGCGCTACTTTGATCGAGTGAATGTCAACGATCCAGAGTATCTCAAGGCCAGGAACATGTCACCTGACCTCCGGCAGGACTTCAACGTCCTGGAGCAAAAGAAACGTGTTACACAGATCCTACAGAGTCCGGTGAGTAAGAATGAGAATATGTCATCCAGAGAATATTCATTAATGATCATATTCTGAATATTAGGTATTATATGGGGTCTCATGCGACACAGTTATATGAATTTGGCAAGGTAGCCCGGACCCAGTGTGACACACATAGAGCATCAGTCCTAACACCACGTCTATGAATGAACACCACGTTATGTGAATGTTCTACTTTCTCATTTGCATTTTGTAGGATGGTTCCAATGCCCTTGAACTTATTTTAACATCTGTCATATGCTAAATGAATTTAAATACAGTTATATGGCTAAAAACAGAAAAGGCCAGCTCAGTGCCCACCTACACTGATTTATTTTGTAATTAGTTCCTATTTCTTTTTCACTAACCTCATGACTTCAGCATGTGCATCACTTGGGTGTTTTTGCTTGGCCACTGATGTGACTTTGGCCACAGAATTAGAGAAGTCAGCCTTGTAAAACCTTAATATAACCACCAACCACCACACCCTTCTCTCTGGCTTAAAGCTAGAGCTCCTCCTGTGCCCTCCAGGCCACTGGCTCTCATACTGGGTCAGGTTTTGCTCAAGCAAACAAGCTCAGTGAGCTCAGAGCATATTTCAGCCAAACACATTTTCTTTTCCCTGGAGGTCTGGATTCTTCAAAATCAGCTTGTTTGTTTTCACTAGCCATGCTTCATTACAGTGTTGGCAGTAGAGTAGCCTTATTATACACACTGTTCATTTACCTGTGGACAAAGCAAGTCTAATGGGTTCATGAAAAAGACCATTGTTGTCGTCTTATCCCTCTGTTAGTGCTTTGCCCTTTGAACAGTTGCATGAACTCGTGTGTTAATTTTTTAACATGCCCCCTGCTTTTTAGAGCAGCCTGCACAGTATTAGGTATATTTGCTTTGCACTATTGACTGAAGGCTAGTCTCTGCCTGAAGGGCTGCACACTATTTATAATGGCGTCTTACATGTGAAGATATAAGGTGTGTATGCGTATGTACTTTGACATGTGGACCACATTGCCATTTAAGAGCAAACATGAATAGATTTATGGTGCAGTGGGGTAAGACTATATGCTCCTTCGAAGTAATAAATGTCATGAATGAATGTCCTGCACTCGTAGAGTAAGTCTTTGTGCGTGATTGATACTGGGTGGTGCCTACTGGATTTGGCGTGTTCTTTTTTTAAGCTTTTAATGTGATCTGCATTCTATTCATGCCCAATGTGGTTCACTTGGCATGTTGCATTTTGTGCCAGATGTCTGGCAGAGCAGGGGCATGGTGCTGCTGATGATGCAGGTTTCCACTTGATTCTTATTGTGAGAGTATCCGTGCAACTCTGGACAAGTACAGTGTGCACATTAAAGTACTCCACTACTAATCTACTCTTGCCCAGTCAGATTACACCGATTCACCTTCCTGTCTCTGTACATTCACATCAGTAGATTTGTGATTTCACAAACAATAAATATGTTGTGTTAAACATAGTATTATTGCCTCTTGTTTTTTTTTTCTGAAAAAGGTTTGTCACATTAGTTGTATAAAATGATGAGGGAGAAGGTTTACAATGATAAATGTTTCTGCTGCAGTAAAGTGAGCAGAAAGTTTAAACAGACTGGGACTTAGGACCTGAAAAAGCTCTAGTCCACTTCGATTACTCACAGTAACTCCTTAACTGTATCGGTATTGTCACTAGTTCAAAATCACAGCAGTTTCTTTGTTAATGGAGGCATATTGTGCATTTTCTTGCATAATATTTAAAGCTTCTTGTCCCTAAAGGTGATATAAATGCAGTTTTAAGTACCGTAGTGATCGACCGATCAGGTTTTTCTGGGCCGATACCGATTATTAATAGTTAAGGAGGCCAATAACCGATATTTGGAGCTGATATTAATTTGCTGTAAAAGTGTAAAAAATTGGCGTAAAAATGTTGAATAATACAAACTCTTAACTTGGTTTAAATGCCTAAAACATGTTTATTAACCAAACAAATAGAAAATAAATAGCTCCAGAAGTGCATGGATCCTAGACTCACAAGTTATTGTAGCAGTCGTGAGCTGTAGAGTTTGTCATGTGACTTTCACGCAAACAGACACTATTCTCCACATTACATACATTCAACCCATTGCTAATACATAGTCTGCTGAGCGTTTACAGCCAGACCAGACAACTAACCTTGTGGTATAAACTAATCAGCCTCCCCCTACAAGAAAACAAGAATGAATTGAGTTTTTTACGTGCTCTCTCTCAATCACACACATGCTTTTACTATCACGGACTGTTTGACTGTTGATTATTGTCAGCACCTTCTTTCAAGTAATTCACAGACATGTCGGGAGGTACGGGAGATACGTTAGCCGCAGCTAATGTTTACTCCACTCTATTCTGCTGCACACTGTAACGTTAGTAGACATAGAGCACTGGGATGTTTATTACAATTTCGGGAGAGTTTTCTGCGTTTACCTTTGGCACATGTTTGCACTCTCCAGAGCTTGTCCACATGAGAAAACGCTACCTTTCTGCCGTGTATGTGTGCGAGGACACACACACAGCTTACCCACACTATGGCTTGTTTTAACCAATCAGATGGTGCTGTGGCCAGAACAATGCCGGAGACAGAAGCAGCAGGAGAAAGGGAGAGGGGCGGCTGAGCCAAAATAATCCAGTTTTTAATTGATTTCTTGATATCGGCCCGTCGGATTAAAAAAAATACCAATACCGATATATGTCAAAATTCCAAATATCAGCGCCGATAATCGGCCCGGCCGATAATCGGTCGACCTCTAGTTTTAAGTTTCAAAACCCCTTTCAATGCTGTTTTCTTTGCTGATTTCTTTTTCCTTCTCTGAACCTGGGCTGAAAAAAGGAGGGACAAGGCAAACTGCAGGTTTTTAGTCAGATACAGCTGACTGAGTCAGAAAAGCTCTGTGTACTACGTATTTGTCCCTGACCTGACTGTTTTGATACTGCAACATTATTTTAAGGCCCAGGAACATGGGTCATGTTCAAAAGCACAGAAACTTGATTTTTCCTGACATGTCTCCTACAACAGTTGTATGTGCCTTATCTAATGTGCTACATGTACATGACCACTGTAATCCAGTTTATTTGCGAAAAATGTTTTTAATAGAAGATCTTTGCACATTCAGCTTTCCCTGGTCTAGGTGAATGGACTATATTAAATTCAATCTTAAACAGAAGATCCTGCACAGGACTCTTGCGCAGCACCATACTTTATTTACCTGCTAACGTTTCAGCCCCTCCAGGCTTTCATTAAGAGTATTGGGAACATTCCTCACAACAGTGTTCTCAAATAAACAACGCTCCACCCATGTTGTTTACAGGTATGGACATTTATTATTCTGTGGGGCAAAGCTCTAACATCATCTCGCCATTATTTTTTTCAGTAACAATTAAAACCTGTACTTGGTTTGTTGTGCAGTGGTGGCCCGGTTAATGAATTTAATCCATCCCGGCATCGCGTTCATTGGGCAAATCATTCATTAGCTGGAGTGAGTTTTTCCATAGGAATGCATGTAAAATCAATTAATCCGTTCTGGACCCACGAAAACTCCCATATAAAGTATGTATTACACACCCGTACGTGCACATTTATTGATTTATAAAGACACTTACCGGAGGAGGATGAGACGGAGACAGCCATTTTTCTTACGTCCCATAATGAAAAACACAAAATGAAGCAGTATTTTAGGTGAAAAAAGGCAAATATAAAGCGCAAAGTTCACGTTGACGTTTAACTCGGCCAAGATAGACCTGGAAGTTAAGCCTTTCGCGTTACGAATAAATTCGTGACCCCAATTGCGAAAGTCGTAACCTGAATCTTTTCATAATACGAAATTTGTAACCCGAATCATTTTCGTTAGCCAGGTCACAATTTGGCCAATTTTTTATTATTACCCCCCCCCCCTTTCATTACCTGAAAATTTTGTTAGGAGAAGCGTTTGTTACCCGGGGTACCACTGTAAATCTAAAGTCTACAGCAGACATTGATACTGCCACATATGCTCAAGAGGAGAGATCTAATTCTGGCCACTCTAGTGGTCCTTAAAATCATTGCTGTGAACTGCCTAAACCCCTGACCACTGTTATTTAACACTACGTCAAACTGTGTATTCGTCTGCCCATGTATCACACTTGTGCTATGCATTTTCCTGCCTGATGTGGTTTTGAACCTGGGCCAACGAGCTCTCAGTCAGCAGTAACAGGTGGCTCCCCACAGGCCTCAGAGGGTCCATGGTTCTTACATCAGCACAGTTGGCCTCTCCTTTTCACTCATGTTTAACCACAACAACAACAATAACAAACATGCATCGGCATCTGGATGTACACACGTGTGTTTGTTGCTCCCTCTCTCCACAAACTATCATCTCTGTTTCTTTCTCCTTCTTTCTCAGTCTGTTGGACCCATTACAACACCAGCTGGGTTTCTTCCCTCCTGTTAGTGTCCCTCTACCTCTCTCTGCCCCTTTTCTCCTTCCTTCACCCTTTTCTCTCTGTTTGTTGTGATTCCAGTGTTATGGGACTAGTGGTGGCTTAAGATTACATGTTTCCAGTGCAAAAATGGTAGGTTATACTTGAAGTTAAGACCAATATAGATCAGGCGGGATTGAATCAACTCAGCTGATTGTACACACCCTGCTCATTCATGTTTAACTCAAAAGCTACAGCTGAACTTTTGGCCCTTTCAGATGCCTTTTATCTCCATAAACTGCATGCACCAACAATATGCGAGACAACCAATAGGGACAGATAATACAGAAGTAAGCAATGCACATACAAAATGACACTGTAGGTCATTTAAGACTTCAAACATGAATATTCTTCACAACCATAAAATGCTGTCTTGTAAGAGATGCCACTGTGACATCGTAAGCTGATAGCATTAACGAAGCCATTAAGAAAATGTTCTTAAAGGTTGGTGAAGGATGTTTTTGAGACTATTAAGTAACAGCAGAATATTATTATCGTTGTCGAATGTCTTCTTTTTTAACTGATCATTTAAGGTCACAGGAGATGGAAAGAAAGAAAATACAGTGAATTTTTTGGTATTTTGATGGCAGCGTAAAGATGAAGAATGTTTTGGATGATATGCTGGGATTGGCACTTGTCTCAAGGTGGTTTCTGAGGCACACTGAGGTGGTTTTGTGTTGACGTTTATGTGCAAGATAACGTTTGGGTACAGATTTTGGCTGCAAAAGTCTCATGATGTCCTGGTTGGCAAATAGGGGTATTAAATTTTTAATATTAACTTGTCTGGTCAGTCTACTCTCTCATCTCTCCCTCTCTGTCTTTCTCAGTGCCTGCTGGGAAATGGGTTGACGTGACTGTTTGCAGTCCAATAAGTCAGAAGGTCGAAAGCCCTCAGATGCATAAGATTAAATCTGATGAAATTGAATTTGGCTTGTATATCCACATGCTGCCTCTCCTCTCCCTCTCCCTCTTCCTCTCCTCTCCCTCTCTTTCTCCCTCGTCCTCTCCCTCTCCTCTCCCTCTCCTTCTCCCTCTTCCTCTCCCTCTCCTCTCCTCTCCTCTCCTCTCCTCTCCTCTCCTCTCCTCTCCTCTCCTCTCCTCTCCTCTGTATTTCATCATCCACAGAAATGATTCACTGATGCCAAATGGTAAATTCATTCAGTCTCACTTGCACTAGTTCTGTGGTTTTCAAAGGAAGTGCACATTTCCCTCCCACCATTTGCCAGAAAACACAAGTGGATAATTTATGGTGCTTCGGTGGGTTCTGTTGAGAACCCCCCTCATGTGTGGCTAATGTCACGGCTGCTCTGTATTATGTTTTCCTTTCTTCTTTTTAAGGTCCTGAAGGGTCCCATTTGATAGAACATTAGTGGTTGAACTCCCTCCAGAGACTCTTTCTGAAAACCATCACCTTTCCCCCTCAGAGCTTGCCAGCTGGGTTTTACATTGGCATTTCACAGCATCTCTTGAGCGCCAAACTTAGAAGTATTTCCAGCAGTGGCCCAGTGTTGAGTAAAGTGCTGAATTTTAAACTCAGACAGAAGATTCACAAAAGTGTTTTAGGATGTAACAGTGATATGACGTGGCACATCTCAATTCATTTTAAGAATGTAGTGTTCCATTTTCTCAGTAGCTATGGGCTGTAGGTCACCGGTCTCCAAGAAGTACAGCATTATTTTCAGTTGTTCTCTGCTCAGTTCTCTGCCTAGAAGTGATGAGCTACCTTGAGAAGAAATGGAAGAAATTCTCAACTCTTATTTTTTTTTGCTTCATAACATTACAAATTATAGCCAGCTATAAAAAGACTGAAAAACTAGCAATTAGAATGGAAATATAGTTATTGCTACAAGCATTGCTCAGTGTTATCTGGCTTACTGTAACTGAAGAGTCAGACAGATGCACTGCAGCAAGAAGTTTCAACATGTTTCGGTGTGAATGTTTGAATTTTAACAAGGCTTTTTGAAGTCCACTTGACATCAGGTGCAGCCACAATATTGTTTGTGATGCTGAAAGGGACGGTTTCACACTAGATTATCCACTGAGCAGCTGAAATTGCCCTTTAATGTAAAGACAAGTTTTGTTTCAATCAGAGCAAAATTAATGTTTTTTGTAGATTTTCATGCATAATCACAGTATAGTTGATAGAACGGCACACAGAGGTCCATGTTTGTTTGTTTTTTCTTTTGTATCTGAACAAGTGCAGAATTGAAGGGAAAAGAGCACAGAGTTTATCCACCGAAATGAAACAGTGCTTGCAAATGGGGGACAAATTTCCCTGATGCACACATTAAAGTTAGATGGGAAAATCAATAGACCTGCAACCAGTCACTGTGCTACTTTGTAACAGTGTCTTGCTGGTGGCTTCAAAGCTCTGCATTGTGCTGACATTACGGCTTAGTTGTCTGAGTGTGTGGCTGAAATTACAGGCCTCACCTGGTCTGCAAGTGTTTTGCTCGTATTTGCCTTTTAACTATCTCTATAATGTACCTCTCATCACTGTGACAACTGAAATGCAGGTCACTGTTTTGTCCAGGTGAAGTGTGATGTACAGAATATGTAATCCTAACCTGCTCAGGGAAATGGCCCAAAAACAGAGCATTCACAAGTACTGAAAAACAGACACTGACATTTAATCTCCGGCAGCTAAAGCCTAGTTTACTCTGTCTCTTGGGAGCTCCTGTGGCAATTGTTCCCAAGGTTTTTGTGTGAACATAAACAACTAGAGTTCATTTAATAGAACTTAGTTGCAGTGAGACAAAATAAGACAGAAGAGTTGTTTTTATTCACAAGGACACAAGAGTGTGTGAGACGATGCTTGAACTATTTAGTGTGAGATACAGCTCTGTAATCATGCAACAAGCACAGACTCGCAAGATTGGACTTGATCCAACAAAGTCATAAACTCCCGTTTTCCTCTCCCACAGGATGACAAATAACAGTTACATATCACCTGTTTGTACAACAGTAACTACAGCAACTAAAGGTCACGTCAGTAGTAGTTCAGAAGTAGGATGACACAGAGAGGAAACTGCATTTCTTGTGAGTTTGAACAAACCATTTTCTTGTAAGAGATATCCACTGGACTGGTAGCTGGGTGTATAGAACCCAGGCCAGGAAGCACCTGTCTTCGGGTTCAATTTGCTTGATTAAAAACATCATTCAAGTTTTTCTTTTTGGTTGAGTTGCTACATTCAAGATTTTAATCGCTTAGATGATGGGAATCAAATCCCTTGAGTTGCTACATTCAAGATTTTACATTTGTACCTTAATGGAATGGAAAAGAACATAATTAATAACAATAAGCAGCATTTCATCATAACCATAAATTATTCATTTTTACAGTGAAGATGATATATTTGTTGCTTTGTGTGAGTGTGTAAGCTCTCGTCCATACATCAGCTTAATGCTCTGATAGCTACACCTCCATTATGACAGATTAGCTTTTTCCACTTTGAAGCAGTCACAGAATCATTTCTTCACTTCTCTGGTTGGATCGTATTATTTCCTTCAGTAAGTAGAGATCTGCTAGAGCACAGGCTGGTTGTCTGATTTTAATCTGGCAGGATAAAAGACGGACATTTGTATTCTTTTTCAGTCTCCAGGAGGATATACTGTAACAATAATAAAGTAATGCTGTACTGAACTGACATACCACAGCAACAAAATAATACACATCACTTGTGATATTATTGTTATTGCTACAGATGTGGGGGTTTTGCCCAAAATATTAATGATAGGATCCACTTTAGGCTTCAGGATTAATCGCTTAGATGATGGGAATCAAATCCCTGCTGTCATAATCCTCTTGGGAATGAACACACAAATTGTACAGCAGATGCCTGTTTGTGTGTGTATGTGTGTTATATACCACAATATAGTTTTTGAAGAGTTCAAACTTTTTTTTTAATCTCATTTTCGTACTAATTGTGGACAATTTAGCATATTTGGGTAATACTATCCAAATATGCCGCTCCTGAATGACATTACTAAAATGTCCAATTTTCATATCCTCTAACTGCTTAATATTTGTAGTTTTAGAAACTTTAAAAGAAAAAACTTTTGAATTCACTGGAAGCTAATTATAGTTTTACAATAAACTTTTTATTTTCATATAATGAGCTGGTTTGAAAGGGTGTTCTGGCTCTGGTAAACGGTGCCTCCTGCTCTGTAGCTTCACTGTCAGAGTGACAGCACAACAGTCTCTAGAGCAGAAAAACACAGAACAAGAACAACTGAAAAACAAAAGAAAAGTGAGAAGAAAAAAAACTCCTAACCCACCGCTGTCAGACATCCGCAACAGGACGGTTCCCATGGTAACCACACCACCAGGGACGCAGGAATGTCTGGCCGGGGTTCAGACCCAGCGGTACTCCAGGACTGGATGTGTCCTAACAAGGGGACTTTTTCAAAAACACCCTCTTGGTGCCATAAAACCAATGCCCCCAAAATCTATTCACATGACACTAAGCGTCCCATGGGAAGTGAAGTGTCTGTTGTTTCAACACACAAACACAGCATAAGCACAGAGATGAAAGAAAGGCATGAATATTGAATATTTCCCCACAAGAGGAGAGTCAAACCATGGAAATGGTGCCATGGCCTATATTCACTTCACACTGTGCTAATTTTGACCCATTTGCTGCTTAAAAAAATACCTTCCAGCTTTTTGATGTTGTTTCACCAAACACCAGATCCAGTGGAGATGAAAACAAACATTTCTAGTAAAACTAATATGAAATTGTATATATCTCCACTCGATGAAAACGATGGGGTCACAGAACACACTAACTATTAAATCTAGTGGGACTTATGAGGACTCGAGCGTGGTTCACTCATGCACATATTGGGTCTAAAAAATCTTTGAAGTGCAAGATTAAAACAATAGGTGTACCACTGTATGTCCAGAGCAGTGGTGATACAGAAACAGTACTCGAGTAAAAGTACCTTTTACTTTCAAATTGTAGTGATGAAGTAGAAATACTCAAGCATCAGTACTTGAGTAAAGGTAAGGAAGTACTCAAGTAGTGAGTGACTTCATAATGTGGAATTGTACATACTGTATATTGTTTTTTGTTCAATTTATTTTTGTTATTTTTTTATTTATTTATTTTACCAGACTTGTTGCTCAGTTTGTTCGAACTTACTTTTATTCTTCCATGTTTGTTTTGTTCAGTGGTGTTGCATATCATCTTAATTTTTCTTAATTATTTATTGTCATTTTTGGTTATTTTGTTATTTTTTGTCTTTTTTTCATTTTTTTGAATATTTGTGTTGATTTTCTTGATTAGCTTCTTTATTTTATCTTATTTTGGTCATTTGAGCTTATCATGTACCTGAATTTTATAATTTACTTGACTATTTTTTTCAGTTTTCATGATGATTTGAATTATTTAGTTATTTTTGCTAAATTTTTGTTCTTTTTCGTCATATTAGTGATTATACTTTGCTTGTTCTGTTGCTTAGTTTATTCATTTTGACATCCTACTTGACTGCTTAGGTTGTTTTTTTATTTAAATTATTATTTTCCACATTTTTACAATTTCAGAATTGTTACTCATACTCATTGGGCTGTGGCCAAATGTAACTGAGTTAAAGTGCATTTTTTTCCATCTCATATGTAACTGAGTAAGAGTAGAAAGTTTTCTGTAAAACAACTACTCCCATAAGTTTATTTATTTGAAAAGTCTACTCAAGTACATGTAAAGGAGTAAATGTACTTGAGCACTAACCACCTCTAGCCAAGAGACATTTGGAAAAGTTGAGTCATCACCCAACCATCATGAGGAAAAGTGAGTCTTGAGTGCTTACAGATCAGAATGGGAGTTGTTTATTTGCAGTTCTGCTTCAAATGTAAAATGAATACAAATGTCTTATTGGTTGGTTGGTAATTACAGATTCCTGTGATTTTCATTTTTTTCCACACAGACATATAAATATTGAAATATGTACTTTCAAATCAGTAAGCCTTATTTCCATGACCATATACGCATGGATCCTGAAGTTAGCTTGTACTCGTCACAGATTTAATTACACTAGCCTATAAGGAAAGGTGAGCGTACCCCTGGAGAGGTTAACAACCTTCTTAAGATTACCAGCAGCTACACATACAGTATTACCTCCTGTGTTGTGACCCTCTGCGGTGTGGTATTGACTGAAACTGCTCATGTTCACACAGTATGTTGGGAAGAATCATATTTACGTGTTTAAAAAGCCACTTTCTGTTGTGATTTCCAAGTGGCTTCTGATGGTTGTTTGAAGATTTCATGTGTGAGCTGTTGCAAAGTGAGAAATTGTTTTGAGGCAAAGTGAAAGCATGAGATCATACAGTACATGTTATGATGTAATCCAGTCAGCTGTGTGCACGTTTGGTCTTGCATAAGAGCATGTTATCATATACTGTATTTTGTGTGAGTGTGTGTGTGTGTGGATTTGACAGCGAGCCACAGTCTGGACATGAGGATTACCCACAAGCACACACTGTCTTCCCGTCACACTGAAAACAGCCAGTCATAATGTCGGATGAAAGCTCTTGCTCCAGCCAATCCTAACTCTGTATGTTGGATAGCTAGCCAATCATAATTAAGCCTCATGGTGTTGTTTTAGGCTGATTCAGATTGACACTCGAGAAGTACATCTAATCTGTGATTAACACGTCTCCCTTTTTCACTGTGTCTCATTCCTTTCCACTCTGTTCCCACAGCTCTTTAGTCTTTTATGCCCCGTATCGATTCCCTCGTATCCACTCTGTTAAACCTGTATCCATCATCTCTCCATCTTTTCATTAACGTTTATAGACACAATAAAATCAACCTGGACTCAACTTGCACCTGCTTTGTGAAATGAGTAAATTTGTCTTCAGGTTTCATAAAAGCTATTACTTTACATATCTTTAATAGCTACTTTACATAACTATTACTTTACAAACTATACTTACCCAAACTATAGAATACATATCTTGGAGCATTTAAGTAAATATAAGGCAAACGTTAAGCAGTTTTGTGTTAAAATATTTCATTTTCTTTTTCTTTTTCTATACTCTATTGTAGAGATGTCTGCAATGATCTGTTATTTTCATTGTGGAATAATGTATCAATTATTTTCAAGTAATCATTTTATTTATAAAATGTCTTAAAATTCTGAAAAAGTGGTTTGCAGAGCTGAAGATCTCATCCTCAACTGTGGTTTAGTTCATTACCCAAGAATTTTCAGTTTTATTGTCACAGAGCAGCAAAGAAAAAAAAAAAACTAAACCTTACATTTAAGAAGCTGCAATTACAGAATTTACATTCATCACCCTTTTTTCAAACCTATAGATTTATCAAAATACTGTAGTTGTTTAATTTTAATATAAATGAATTGATTAATCGTGGAGGCCTTGTGCTGTAATTTCTCGCTTTATTTTCATCAAATTTCATGAACAGTGTAAAATCAGTTTGAGTCTTAAGCTGTGTGAAATGCAGAAAAAGTCATAATTAGCCCCCTTTGAAAAATTTTCTTTTTGTCCTCAAGTGCCAGATTTTTACCAGCACATTTCAAAACATGCTATTTTCATTTAGAAACACTAGCATATTTTTATTTGCGGACAAAAACATAATTATTTTAGGAAAACAAAAATGTCCAGGGTCAGTATTATTAACCCACAGAAGACCTTCTATTGACTGAGTAATGGCCTAAGTGTGTGAACTAAAGTTAAAACTGAACGTCTGTCCAGTATTCACTTCAGAAAGCATTTGTAAATGTATCAAGCCAAAAACGGAAGAAATGAGTTTAGAGGGGGCTCATAATTTTTACCTCAACTGCATACTTTGTTGTCGTCATGAATCATACTGGCAAATCTCTGTTCATCTTGGCTGTTTGCACGCACGTGCCTCCATTTAAGCTTCAATACTCCTGATTAAAATTTATGAAACATTTGATTTAAATACATTAAATTGAAATTAATCCAGTATGACATGAAACAACAGCCTTCGTGTAGCATTTATGGAAATCTGTGGGAAAATACTGATCATATATTTTATTGACAGACTTTTTTTCTGTCTACTGTCTTTCTCCCAGGCCTTCAAAGAGGAGCTGGAGAGTTTGATCCAAGAGCAGCAGCGGAAGGGGAACAACCCCACTGGGCTGCTGGCCCTCCGACAGATCGCTGACTTCTTTATGGCCAGCTCTGTGGCTGGTTTCAACACATCCCCTCTCAGTGAGTACCCCGGGCACTGCAGCCTATTACCCTGGGCAACGACAACATGCTAACATTTAACCGAACATGCCGCCTTTGGCCAGAGTGCAACAAAGCATCAACAACAGCAGTATTTAAAGCAATACATCCTGAGTTAAACATGAGCTTTGTGCGCTGAAGGGCATAAATACCCAAAGACGACCCAACCTCAGACTCCGGAAGAGCCGTGCATTTTTCTCCTGGTTTTGATCCTGTATTGCTGCTCATGAGTCCACATGTGAAGTCTGCTTTTAATCACAGCCTTGGAATGCACAACTAATGCTGAATTACACGTCAAAGGCAATGGGGCAGTTGTAGCTTCTCCTTAAAATATACACGTAATGAGTACATTCAGGGAGGCAGTAAACAGAGTCTTAAAGTTTGGCATACTGTTGACATCACCTCAGTGGGTAAATAAAGTCCCTTTCGTCTTGCGCCAAATATGTCATTAAATTAAAATACAGGTGTTGGATGTTGAAGTGACTGTAACATAATAGAAGTGAATTGTGTATAGGGAAAGGAGATTCTGCACATCCTTAAATATCCTTCAAAATATCTTACTTATAAAAAGAAAACTTGCTGAACACAATGCAAGAGAAGGTTCACTGGAGCCTATCCCAGCTAACTAATCATGAGAAAAGGTATTTAAGATAGTAAAGTGCAAGTTATTCTTCTCTTTGACTCTCCTCTGAACAGTGGCAAAATGGGGACATCGAAACAACTGTCAAATGATCTGAAAACAAATATTGTCCAACATTGTGGTTTAGGGGAAGGCTACAAAAAACTATCACAGAGATTTCAGCTGTCAGTGTCCACTGTGAGGAGCATAATGAGGAAATGGAAGAACCACAGGCAGAGTTCTTGTTAAGACCACAGGTGGCAAACCAAGAAAAATATCAGAGGCAAAGGCGAAGGATGGTGAGAACGGTCAAAGACGACCCACAGACCACCTCAAAGACCTACAACATCATCTTGCTGCATTGTTCAACAATTCAGCTCACATTGTACAAGGAAAAGCTGTATGGGAGAGTGATGTGGAAGAAGCCTTTTCTGCACACATGCAACAAACAGAGTCACTTGAGGTATGTACAGTACTAGAATGACCATCCCAGTCCCCAGACCTGAATATCATTGAAAATCTGTGGGATGATTTGAAGTGGGCTGTTCATGCTCGACAACCATCAAACCTAATTGAACTGGAGATGTTTTGTAAGGAGGAATGGTCCAAAACACCTTCATCCTGAATCCCGACACTCATTAGAGGTTGTAGGAAGCGCCTAGAGGCTGTTATTTTTGCCAAAGGAGGCTCTACTAAATATTGTTGAGGTGCCTAAATTTTTGCACTTGTCTAATTTTGTTTTGATGCATATTGCACATTTTTTGTTCATCCAATAAACCTCATCTCACTGTAGTTATTTGATATATCAAAATGAAATTGCTGATCCAAGCACCTACTGACTTATAAATGACAATAATAGAAATTGTCAGGGGTGCCCAAACTTTTTCATACGACTGTAAATAAACTAACGTTGACAAAAACACAACTTCCTTTGCAGCAGTAACAAAATCACAAAATGGCAACAAAAATCCACCTCTTACTTTATGTCATCTCCAAATATTGTTCAGCATTTGCATCAGGAACATAACCAACATCTGGCCCCTCTATGAGGACTGTTTCTGTTTTTTAGATATCTTTAGAAAATAATGTATTTATCTTTTTTCAGATATGTTTAAAAAGTCATGTATTTTTCTTGTTGAAATGTGCAGACACTCTGGACACCATCTTAAACTACATATACCACTGAATTAGCAACAAGTTCTTTCAAAAAATACACTGGGTTTGTTTTTTCTTTCATCTTTTTTCTTCAGGTTTGGGTATGGTGACTCCCATTAATGACATATACAGCGTAGAATCAACCGCCATGGTGAAGGGCGAGAAGCTGACACGCTGTAAAGTGGCGAGCCTCTACAGACTGGTGGACCTGTTCAGCTGGGCTCACTTTGCAAACTCCTACATCACAGTAAGGCGCTGCTGGATTTACAGTTGGACAAGGGGATCTCACAAATGTCAGCAGTTCTTATTAATGAAGGATGAATGTGAAATACGCTGGTCGATCAGTTATTGTGGAGGATTTAGTTTTTCTGTGTCCCTTCTCACCGAGTTTGACATGATTTGTTTTCCTTCTCTTAGGGTCGTGTCAGTAAAGAGCAAGACCACATCCTCATCATACCCAGAGGGCTGTCATTTGCTGAAGCATCTGCAGCAAACCTGGTGAGAAACATGAGCAGCACTGCACAGAAACACTGAGTAAAAATGAGAGAAAAGTCACGTTTCAATTTTTATATACCGGTACAGTATGTGCCATTTTCATGAACTAATTGATTTTGGCTCAGCTTTGGCTTATATAATCCTGAAGTTGGACTGAAACAACTAACAGGTTGTGTTTGTGCCAACTGTGCTCTGCTTATTAACAAAATATTTGGCCTTCACTAGACAGGACTAATGTGCCTCCACTTTGCTTAATCAGCCATTAACTTCCTTCAAATACTTCCTGGAATTGTGTGAAGGGAAAATATAATAACCCACACCAGAGACAGCGTTGCACCCCTTCCATGTCAGTGTATTTGTATTTATGTGTTCTTTGTCCATCTGCTCCTCTAATATTGACACTGATGTGACAAATATTGAACTTTGGGTGTTTGTGCAGTTTCGGTGTAATGAGGGCCCAAGTTGTCGCAGCATCAGGCATGTTGTGTCAATAGATGTGTAATGATGTGTTGACAGCCCAGTTTCCTCCCGCCTTACATTTTACCTCCCTGTAATTCAACTTCTGTTTCCTCCAGTTTGTCTGAGTCTGTTTTGCTCCTCTGCCTTTGTCATTCACTTTAATCTTTTCTGCTAATGTCAGCTCATGACAGTGCTGTTCCACTGTTCCAAAAGCTGCATACAGAAGCAGAAAACAGTTATGTTCCCTCAGTTTTATGTGTAATGTAATGTAATCTAATGCACTTTATTTACATAGCCCTTTTCAAACAAATTAGGGGTGCTTTACAAACAGTGAAACATCCCTGAAGAACACACACAACATAAAAACAATTACATGAACAAAGACAGTAGCATAAATGCGTAAAAAAAAATGACAAAATGAAGAATAAAAAGGCATCTCTGTTATTTGTTCATGGTTTTCCTTCTACATTGTACTTCTCTCTTGCTTTATCTTAAACACCTGTACAAACATGCCAACCTGAGATATGTGTGGGTGGGGGCTGACAGATGCATGTTGTAGCTGTTCTGCTGACAAGGCAGATTACTTTGTTTTACCCACCTGGCAGGTAGTGATACGGATGAAAACTGAACTCAAGTTCAGCTTCGGCTAGTAAACACCTTGCTGAGATAACATGGTGTCAGCTGTCAAACCTAATCCAAACAACCCTAGTTTGACATCTTTACAGAAATAAATGACATAATCTACAACCAGTAGAATATACTGTATTGTAGAAGCGTCTTTTATTCCACTTTAAAGAAGAAGACTTAATTTTTATGTTGTCCGACTAGTGGCTCAGCGAATGACTCAGAAACACCATTAAAGCAGGAGTGTCCAGTCGTTGCCACTTTCTTCAGCAGGTGATTTCACTGATCTCCTTCCCACTGATTACTCCCCAGTGAAAACACCTGCTTTAGTGGGTGGCTGGAAAGAAAACCTGCAGCGTCTCGGCCCTTTGTGGCAATGATTGGACACCCCTGCATTAATTAAATTCATTAAAGTACCAGGTAAAATTTAATATATTTCATCAATGTGCAATATACAATATAACATTTCTCATCATTGTGCAGTACAGTATAGTTTTTCATCATGTATCCTACTGCCCTTGCTGCTGTAACACTATAAATTTCCCTGCTGTGGGGTCTGTCTCACAGGTGTCAAAGTTGTGCCATGGAGGCCGAGACCCTGCACGTTTTCTCTCCAACCAGTCACTAAAGCAGGTGATGTCACTGATTAGCTCCTCCCCTCAATTTGAAGGAGTGCTGATCAGTGAAATCACCTGCTTTAGTGACTGGTTGGAGAG
>JAQQAE010001972.1:0-23562 GCA_029823295.1 Pseudamia nigra
ACTATGATTAATATATACAGTCTATGATTAATATATACAGACTATGATTAATATATACAGTCTATGATTAATATATATAGACTATGAGTGCTCCTGAGCCCACTTGGTAATATCCTTTATAGAAACGTAGTGGTTTTTAATGCAGTGCTGCCTGAGGGATTGAAAGTCATGAGCATCCAATGTTGTTTTTCGTCCTTGTCACTTACTGGCATAAATTCCCCCAGATTCTCTGAATCTTTTGATGATATTATGGACTGTAGATGATGAAATCTTTAAATTCCTTGCAGTTGTGCATTATACTGTTGGACTATTTGCTCATACAGTTGTTCACAAAATGGTGAACCTCACCCCATCCTTCCATGCTCCTTTATACCCAGTCATGACACTCATCTGTTTCCAGTTATGATCAAACAGGTGTTTTTTGAGCATTCCTCAACTTCCCCGGTGGAACGTGTTGCAACAAATTCAAAATGAGTGAATAATTGCACGTCAGGTTTGCCGTGTCTCAATAGGCAGAGCGGGTCATTGGTGTACCAGAAGGTTGGTGGTTCAATCCCCGAGCTCCTCGTGTCCGCAGGCCGAAGTATCCTCTAGCGACACACTGAATCCCAAGCTGCTGCCAGTGACTGTTCACTGTGTACGAATGTGTGTGTGTTTGTGTGTGGGGAGGGTGAGGGGAAAGCAGTGTACAGTGCTTTTTGTGCCGTAGAGTAGATTATATAAGTGCAAGACCATTTACCGTTTGCAAAAAACAATAAAGTTTATCAGTTTGAACATTAAATAATTTGTCTTTGTGGTGTGTTCAGTTCAATATGGGTTGAAAGGGATTTGCAATTCATTGTACTCTGTGTTTATTTTACTTTCTATCTTACACAACATACCAACTTCATTGGAATTTGGGGTTTTGTCCATTTACTCAGTTACATGCACCTGAGAAGTGCTTTCCGAAGTAGAGTTGTTTTACTCAGTTACATTTCTGATCAACATATGTAGTGTACTTCTACTCTGATACATTTGGCATGAAAAAAATACTCAGGGAACTTCATAACATGGAATTTGTTTGTTTCTTACAGCCTCATTTGCTGCCTTCAAACTAGAATTTTGCTAATTTTTGTTTTTTTCCATGTTGATTTAATCATTTTGGGGGCATTTATCTTGCCTGTTTTGTACAATTAACTTGATTTCTTTTTCAAATGTCATTGCCTTTTTACTGATTTTGTTGCTTATTTTGTCTTCGTCCATTTTTCCTAACCTTCCTGATCATTTTTGCTCATCTTGTTGCTTATTTTGTTGACTTCTTGTTCAAATCTTTAAATATGTTGTTCATTTTTTTGTTCCCTTACCCTTCTAGCTCATTTTGTTGCTTATTTTGTTCATTTGACTGCCTTGCTCAATTTTGTGAATTTTCTTGATTATTTACATTTTTGCTCATTTTGTTAGTTTTTCAGATTATTTTTGTGCATTTTTTGCTCGTTCCGTTGCTTTCTTTATTCATTTTTATATTTTTCCCATTACGTTTGCTCCCATTTAATTGATTTGATTTAACTGGAATTGATTTGATTTTTTTTTTATTAAAATGTTTTACTCCCACTCATTGAGGTGGAAAATGTATGTGACTAGACGTACTTTTTTTTTTATCACAAATGTAACTGAGTAAGAGTGAAAAACAACTACTCTCTGAGGTACATTTTACTGGAAAAACTCCTCAAGCAGGAGTAAATAAAATACCACCCACCTCTGGCCTTAACTGACCTGATGCATGCGTGATATGTCATGCAGCTCTGATTGAAACCAGTTCTGATTAAAAAACAGCTTGCTGGGTTTTTTTTTTTTTTCAGTACTGTGCATCCCCAACAGCAGCAGCCAGATGATCAGCTCTGCTCCCATTGTCTCGCTTCCCTTTACAAAGCTGATTTAGTGCGAGCCCAAAAGTGTGTCCTGCACCAGGCTACATGATTTGAGCCGGGGTGGAGAATGGGATACGCGCTCGGCTCCATACAAAAGCCCCGTGCTAGGGGTCGTGGCGGTGAGCTCCTGACCTCTCCCTCTCAATGGGATATTGTGTTGGCCCCGTGGATCTTAGGGTAAAACAATCCATATAGGTTTAACAGGCATGAAGCCGCATGGATAAAGCTGGCAGACACTGGAAGGGAAGGATGTTGCAAGCCATTGGGTCCTTGGCCTGAGTGTGCCGAGGGGTCAAGGGCACCGGGGTGGTGATGACACGGGGCGAGGTGTGGATTCCAGGGGGACGCAAGGGATTGGTCCCACTCAATATCGGCGGGATGTGCAATAAAACAGGTTAAAGTCACATTTTAATTCCCAGTTTTCTTGCAGTACTGTTCATTTAGATGATGTGAAAATTTCTCTGATGCACCCTGCTGATACTTTTTGTTCATTTTTTTGTAAATTTTTCTGGCTTATCTCGTTCATTTTCAAAATTATTTAGTTCATTTTGGGAATAAATTTGCTTAACTTGGATCACGATGTAGATGACTTTGTTCATTTTTGTTCTATTTGTGGATTATCTTGTTCATTTTGTAGATTGTATAGTTCATCTTGGGAATAATTTACCTTTTTTGTTTACCTCAGATTATTTAGTACATTATTTTGTTCATTTTTGTTGTTTTTGTCGATTGTCTTGTTCATTTGCTAGATTATTTTGTTAATTTTAGGAATAATTTTGCTATTTTTGTATAATTTGGATCATTTTGTATCTTTTTTGTTCATTTTTGCTCTATTTATAGATTAACTTGTAGACTTTGTTCATTTACAACATTATTTTAGTTATTCTTGGAATAATTTTGCTCTCTGTTGTTTAACATGGATCATTTAGTGGATTATTTTGTTAATTTCTGTCCTATTTTTTGATTATCTTGTTTATATTGTTCATTTTGAAGATTGTTTTATTCATTTTTGTTCTCTTTGTGTATTATATTGTAAATTTTTCAATTATTTGGTTCATTTTGGGAATTATTTTACTATTTTTTGCTTAACTTGGATCATTTTGTTGATTGTTTGGTTCATTTTTGTTCTATTTGTGGATTATCTTACTTTTGTTCGGTTAGTAGATTATTTTGTTCATTTTTCTCTATTGGTGGATTATCTTGTTGATTTTGTCCATTTTCTAGATTATTTTGTTCATTTTGGGAATAATTCTTGTTATTTTTAGTATAATGCGGATCATTTAGTGGATTATTTTCTGTTTTCATCCTATTTGTTGATTATCTTGTTCATATTTCTCATTTTGTAGATTGTTGTGTTCATTTTTCTTCTATTTGTGTATTTTATTGTTCATTTTGGGGATTATTTAGGTCATTTTTGTAATAAGTTTGCTGTTTTTTGCTTAACATTGATCATTTCATAGATTATTTTATTTATTTTGCTCTGTTTGTGGATTATCTTGTTGATTTAGTAGATTGTTTTGTTAGTTTTTCTTCATTTTGTGGAACATTTTTTGTTAATTTTGTTGACTATTTTGTTCATTTTGATACAATGTGAAACAGCAGCATTCATCAGATGCAGCAAAGTCAGCCTTCATTTCTGCACGTCTTACATGTGGATCTATTTTCCAAAAAAAGTAGTGATTATATGAACTTAGGATGAATTTACGGTCCCACTTTGTCTTATTTTATTACTTATTTTCTCGATTTCGTTGTTTGTTTTTGCTCAGTTGACCCATTTTCTTGAATACATTTTTCAACGTTTGCTCCTTTTATGAACATGTTCAGTAAAGACACAAGTTGATCGATGAACAGCTCACCAGAACCCCAAATATAAAGTTTCCACTGCTCAGAATTTCAAGGAGGTTCTAGAGATGTCTGACTAAAAGTGTCGCAAATGTTGAAATCAATCGTACACCCCTGATATGGAGACATGCACATGCACCTTGAGCGACAGCTTTGGCTCTAATTCAGTGCATCACTTCGAATTTATTGCAAAATCCATTTGTATAATTGTCTTGTTCTGCTGTAAAACCTATACAAATGGCATGGAATGGCCAGAACAGGGGATTAGCATGCTACGACCTGCTTTATAGGCACCACAAACAATCGCCTCTCTTTTGTTTTTCATTCGTCCTCTCTTCACTTTTACATTTTATGCATCACAACACACACGTCCCAGGAGGATTCTATCAACAAGTCAAATAAAGATGTTACAGACTGTTTTTTTTATTTTGCTGTAGTCACTGTGCACTTTGTTGCAACCATTTTTATTTTTTTATTTTTTGATTTTTTGGTGACTAAAAAAAATCAACCTGCAGCTGAATTCCAGGATTAGGCCCTGGGTTGAATTAATTCAGTTTTACCGGGGCTACCGAACAGATGGCTGTTTTATTCAGGACTCGGGCTAGTTGAGTTGCCTGGCAGTCTCCAGCCAAACCAAATCAAAGACCATAAACTGTCACTTAGGGGGCAGTGGAATCTGGTTTTGCACGCAATCTGACTGCGAACGCATCAGTTATATTTCAACCGCAACAGGACTCAGAACCTGGCTGGAAATGAATTGACGGTTAAGATGCAGAGACGATAAGGAGCTGCTACTCTCTGCGTCATTAAATACATAGTAAAAACACAGAATCGTCCTTTAACAAGACATCACTCATTGAAACAGCAGAGAAACAAGCTATAAGTTGTGTTACTGGAATATTTTACCTATAAAACTAAAAAATACATATGTTGGCTGCCTTTGAAGTACTTACAAGGCAATCATTGGCCCATAATGGACTACTTAGCATTTAAGATACTTAATTTACTGTATTCAGGCATATGTTGCCTTAATTGATCAAACTACATGTTTAAATACTAACTGAAGGACATGTTTACATAAAAATGGAGCACTAAGATGCACAACCCTCAAAGAAATACTTGGTTTTATACTGCTGTCTGGGAACAATAAATGAATAGATAAACAAAACCTTATGAAATAAGGTCACACACTGAAATCGCAGGAAAACAAGCTATAGATTGCACATATAAATATTTCTGCTGGATGAAATACATACATATGGCTACTTTAAACTCACTGTAGGACCCTGGCTGGACTATTTCATTTCAAATTAGGTACTTTATTTTCTTTGTCCAAGCATATGTTGCCTTAATTAGTCAAACTACACATTTAAATATGAGTTGAAGGTCATGCTGTATATGTAAAAATGCATGGTCCACAGAGAAATAGTTATTTCTACTACTGTCTGGTAAAAATAAATAAATAAATAACCCTTATAAAATAGGGTCACACACTAACATAATAGAATAAGCTATAGATCACACTTATGAATATTTTGCTGGATTAAATGCATATATAAATATGGCTACTTTCAAATCACTGCAGGACTATGACTGGACTGTTTTCATGTTAGTTATTATATTTACTTTATACAGGAATATAATACCATAATTGATCAAACTATAGTTTAAATTCAAGAGTTGTGGTTAAATCCAGTTGAAGGACATGGTGACTTTGAAAAGACAGGACTTAAAATATGATTATATTCATTTTTATGCGTGGAGCCAATATAATGCTACATAAATCCTATTAATGAAGCTGTTCATGTTGATTTGCAGAAGCTGTTCATTTGCTCTCAGTTCTCACTAATGCAGTGTTAGGAGGGCATTGTCAAGTGAATTGATATTTCTCTATTCTAATATGCGCGTCATGTGTTATTATGTGATTATTACTGTGTTCATTATAACCAGCAAACTTACTGCGCCCTATAATGGAACATGAACTCTAATGTGGGTGCTGTAGGCCTGCGTGTTTTATAGGGCTTTTCCACTCTCTCTCTCTCTCCGTCCTGTATCGCTAGGTCTCTCTACCTCTCTCGCCCATTGAGTCAAGGCGGGAGTTTACAGGAACAGCAGGCAGGCAGGGCCTTGTCACACCGCGGAACAACACTGGAATGTATTGTATGCGTTAGAAAGACAGGACAGCTGGGGCAAAATAGTACCCCAAGTTCCTCCAGCCGGGCCAGAGAAGGTCGAAACGCGTTACATTTACTCCCCCGTGAAACAACGATCAGGGTTAAATATGATATTTTGTTTTTCGTCGCGTACCGGGAGAACACTTGGTCATTTTGTGCTGTAAAACAAGAGTCACATACACGCACACACAAGTGAACCGCGGAGGAATCTTTAAGGTTGCCAGTGAGTGCTTCGGCGTTGAAAGCACACACAGTAAATTGAGGCTCCGGTCGGCTGGGAAACACGGAATGGAGTATGATTTTAATCTGAAGAAAAAACACATTTTAAACGTATAAAAATGAAAAACAATTGTAAGACATGAGTCTTTTATGCTATATAAACATGTTACACCGAATGGCGAGTGTAAAACAGTGGGCAGGTCGGCAGTTTTGATGTTATTTCCCTGTATGTGCTAATGAAGTGTCTGTGTGTTTGAGGGAACGGTTGCTGTACTATGACCTCTATCTAGACTTGACAATCTCTAGCTCAACAGTGTGAGCGCCAGACAGCAGAAACACAGGCGCTGAACTGGTTTTACTGGTAGCCACTTAACTGGGACACCCCTGTGTCCAGAATGACACTAAAAGTGTCCACATAATGCCCCCAGGAGATGCTGCAGCTTAATTTTCTATGGGTAAACTCATCTTTTATAACGCACCTTACTCTGCACCATTAAAGATACAGGACATGCATTTTTGAAATAATCAGAAAAAGTTACGAAAACTGCTTTCACATTAAGAAATATACAGAATTTTGCACTCCTACTGTGTGCAAAAGTGTTATTATGAATGACAATAGGGCATTGGTTCACAAAACGTTCCCTGTGCTATAAATCAAATGTCTGACGTAAAATTCACATATAATCACCACTTAGCAACAATAAAGCACATTTGTTGAAATTCTCTGAAAAAGTTTGCTACCATGAATTTGGCTGCAGTCTATACCATATAAAGCCTGGCTTCTTGATAAAATGATCATAGAATAAACACTTTTAAAGACATACACAGCTCTGATGAAAAAAATGTTGATCGAGCATATTTAATGCATTAAAACATGGGTAATGATTATTCATATTTAGAAACAAAATCAGAGTCATAATCAAAGAGTCTGCATAACCTATTTAAGCTGTTATTGGTATCATATGATCTACCTTATAATAAATGACCCATAGTATTACTTACTTAATGTGCTTTTTTAGACTATTTTAAAGTTTATCTCTTTTCTTTATCCATTATTGCTTGCATAGGTTGTAGTTATTTTCAAATTTTCACCTTTTCCTTTCATTTGGTTCTTACTTTGCCCCCGAATCATCTGAATCTGAGTCATTTTCAGGTGTCGTGGACAGAGTTTTTTGTCATTGCTTTGGATCAGGTTTTATAAGGACATGCGAGCTGCATCTCATCCTCCAGCACATGACAAACAGAGCCAGATTGGCTGAAGAGCATGTTGAAGGCCAGGTCTGTGTGACCACAGACATGTTTAGATCTCCAGTATCAGGCCGGCGGCCCTCGTCTTGTACAATCTTTGCAGTCTGTCTGCCCTGGAATGCCGCCACTGACAGCGATTCTTCCCTGAAACAACAGGGAATTATTTGGAAAGGGGTGGCAAAATCAACACACCGTCTGTCGATTATCCCCCTGCTATTCTGGGTCCTTTTGGCTCTGGTGTGTGTTCAAAACATCAAAGGCCTTTGAGATGTGACGGCCTGAAGGGAGGCGATGCACAGTTTAATCAAGCATTTGGGTGCCTCTGTTTTTGGTGTCATGTGCCACTGACTCAAAAAAAACTGCATATTAAGAAAAACAATTGGGAAAAATCAACCCCTTTAGAGGCAGGAGACTTGCAAATGCATATGTTCATGCTTGCAGTTACATTAAATATGGTGTATTGACATGAATTTGTTTGAACTTCTTCCAAGAGCATTTTTGATTGGACTTGAAACACTTCTCTCGTTGTATAGAAAAGATTTGCCACTTTACTATGTTAAAAAATGTTCTAAAGCAAACGCACCATGCCACAAAATAATGATATTGGTAACATTTTAAAGGGGCCTGTGTCTGTGTCTGGCAGCTGTATGAAACACAAACCACTTTGGTCAGATGATGCACTAAATGGGACCAGTGGCTATCATGTCCTGTTCCAGATCAAAGGTAAATGCAGTTTTGATTTTGTCATATAAGTTTCTTGCCGTAGCACTAACTATATTTTTTCCTGGCCCGTGCCTAAACCTGTATCGTGTTTACTGTACTGAAACATGTTTTTCTCAGGGGTTATTCTGATATTCACTTTATTTGGACTGTAGTGATTTGTAAAGTGCTCTTCTTGTAACAAGATTTTATTGATGAAGGTAATTCTGTGGTTTGGCCTTTAATTGACAGACATTAAAGCTTGTCTTTATTGAATAAAATATAGTTTTATTCACTCATCACTAAGTTGCTTTTTGCATTAGCCCCTACTTTCACAGCTCTGCCCATTCTGGCTCCAAAAAGCAGAAATGGAATCAACTAAAATGTTCCTGGCTTCAGGTCTGTAGTTCAAAACCCAGCGTTGCACGTCACAGTAGCTTTATTCCCTTCGATTGGAGGCCGTAGTTGTTGTTTCAGCCCTTCCGTGTGACCTTTTACTAAACTTAAACGAGTTATTTCGTGTCTAAATCTGACTAAACCTTAGCCCAGATGGATCAACATTTAATATTTCTAACTCACATCTGAAGTGCACGTCTTCAGTGTTGCATAAACAAATGCACTCATGCTCATTTTATCAGTTTTTAGGTTGCTTTTTATAGGCAGTTGATGGCCTAGTATTTGCAATCAAGTGTCACTCTGATCACTTGTTTTAAATGTGATAAGCGATGCGCCTGCACTGCTGTTTTGATCTGAACTCCATCACTCAGCCACTGGGGCTGTGTGTGCTTCTGCCTGGCCTGATAATACCCGCTCTCTACATAAGGCCTTTTCTTGACTGTCACGTCTGGTTGACACAAAGTACTGCCACACGGATGGGGGTTCACCCCTCCTCCTTGAAAGCCCAGCTGTCAGTGGTTACATAATAGCAGAGCCTTGTTGGGCTCGCCGGATGGCTTTGTGCGCCTGTCACTGAATGTGATTGTGGGTAAGATTAAGCGGTGGGTGAGAAGCCACAGTTAAGGGGTTCCTACCTGGTCTCCAGCAGAGACGACAGAACAAACAGAATCAGAGGTTTGGAGAGCGCTTTAATGTGGCACTGCAAGAATCTCATCCCCTTTTCACATGGCACATTGTGTTGATGAACAGCACTTCTTGCTTACATGCTTGATGTTTTATGTGTTACCTCAAAGACGTCCAGTGGAGAATCACAAGCTGCATGAGCGACCCAAAAACTGAGCATCCAGTGGTGATAAGTGAACGCACAATGAATGCTATTTTTGTTTGCACTGTGTGCAATTTTACAAACCATGGATAATCCCTATAGTTCAATGCTCACATGTATAACATTATGAGGTTTTATTCATCACAGTTTCCGGGCTGTTTGTGGCTTTTCTTCATCAGACAGGAGGCGGCTGGGGTAGATGATGGAGTTTGCATCCTGACTCACTCAGTCAGGGTGAAGGAAGCGTTGTATGGTTTAGGTGTTAATAAACATATTGTAAATGATTCTCTTTCCCAAAACTTAAATCTTAAAATACAAATCAACACAATTTCTGTCTAAATCTGACTATAATAATACTAAAATACTGGGATATAAACACAATTTCTACCTAACCCAGACTATAAAATCCTAAAATGCAATTTTCAGAGCAATGCAATTTCCACTCTGGCCTCACCGGAAAAATGCTAACCTTTCAATTTTTAAAGGCACTTACATGCTTTTAAATCCGCAATACAATTCCTCCGCACACATTCCGAAACCACGCTAAGTTTCTCGCCCGCAGCTACAATCACTACTACTTATGATGTATCACGTAATGAATTCTCCCAAAAGCAAAAAATTTGAAATCACAACCTCTGTCGTCAAGCACAATGGCACGCACATTATTCCAGTAAACATGATTTAATAATAACTGTGATATGGAGCTTGAAACCATAAAAATCATGGGGAGTGGGTGTTGGGGGGGTATAAGAAGGGGGTGCCCATTTATGGTAGAGAGGTTTGATTTCCCCAGGGCTTGTGATAATTCAGTGTATTATAGCTCTGTTTACCCAACGAGGGGGCAGAAGCTGCTTCAATAGGGGGTCCTATGGAGAAGTTTGTCCCACAGAGATGCTCCATTCGGCTCGAGGCCAGCGATTTGTCCAACTGGACTGGATCCCGTTCGAAGGCTACACTGAGCGTCCGTCTACGAACTAGCAGGCATCCCACAGGCAGCTGGATGCTGTTTTCCATCATCTTCCTGCCTTCCCTTCCCCTCGTCGTCTCCCTCTTCCTTTCCAATCCAGACCAGCTTTTTCCTCTCTCCTCCTTGCTCATAACGGAGAGCCAAGCCTTACATTAAATCTGTGTTTCTGCATAACCGGCCTTGTATGTTTTCTTTTTTTTCCCCCTCAGTCTGCTGGGCCCTCTCTTCTGTCTCTCTTCTTTCTCTTGCAGTGGAAATAGCACAAGCCAAGCCTTCTGCACAACTCGAATTCCACCAACACAACAGCAAAAAAAACAGTGTGGCACGAAAAAAAAAAAAAAAAAAAAAAAAAAAAACAGGGAGACAGTGGAGAGCACAGCAGTGCCATTTAAAACTGTGGCTATGGAAACCCCTCTGTCGTCCCCCTTAATATGTGTTTACGTTGCTGCGCTTGACTGACAGATGAAGGCACACATGGGGGGGGGGGGCTCCTTTAAAATGCATTGTGTCCCACACCTCCTCCCTCTTTTTTATTTTCTCTTAAAATAGGCCCCTCGTGCAGGTTCAAACAAGCCAGAATAAATTACGTTTTTGCTATTTTTTCCCATTTTTCTCTACTGTCTTGATTGTCACAGATGCAGGACAGAAATTGCTCTCTTTGGTGTCTGAAATTAAACACTGCCGTTGTCCCTGACAGTGTTCCTAGAGCTCTCTTTATTGTAACAGTCGCGGTGAGGATAGCGTGTGTGGCGCCTGCTGCTATCAGACGAGGGATATCAAAATCTTAAGGAGAGACAACAGCCAAATCCTCCAACAAGGAGATAAATAATGAAGACGCTGTCGTTAAGGTTTATATTTTAGAAGATATTGTCCCTTTAATTTTGAAAAGGAAATGAGCAATAGTTTAGGATGTCTCTCATGGGAAAATAAGGGAGTTCTTTATTGATTTTACCTTATCATATCTAATGCAACAAATCACTCCTGAGAAATAATGTTGCCACTGTGATGCGTATATCAGTGTTATAGTGTTTTAAACTGACCCAGTTTCCAGGACTTGGTTAAATTTTCTTAATAGAGAGAAGGGGGTTGTTTTGAAGGAGAGAATTAACAAAATCCAGAGACACAATGAAGCATGTTTAGACAATAAAAGCAGTTTGGTTCGGGACAAACTGTGGTCTTGTTTCAACATTTCTAAACGTATTGGAGTGATTGGTTATCACATCTTAGTGGACCTTTCCTCTTTTAAACCAAGTCCTGGAATTAATTTTAACCATAAAAACAATGAAATCAGGATCCAAGTCCTAGGATCAAGACCCAAAAAAAAATTTGGTGTCTCCTCTGGATAACTTTTTTTTTTTTTTTTTACCTCTGGTATCATTTCGAGCTATTCATTGAACCTGAACTGCTTGAATTTTAACAAAAAACTGGAAAAACTGGAGTGTTCTATAACTTTTTTCAGGTAGTATATTCTGTTAGTTTCTACATCATTTTTGTTTATTTTAAAGATTATGTTAATACTTTTTGTTTATGATTTTTATTCACTTTTTTCAGTTTTGTATGATTTTTCTGTTCATTACTTTGGTTACTTTTCCTTCATTGTCATGTTTTTGTTCATTTTCTGTCAATTTTTTTTACATTTTTTGTTAACTTTCTTGATAATTTTGTCCATTTGTGTTCACATTTAACTCAGTTAATGCTCTACTTGTCATTTTTGTACAATTTCTTGTTTTTGTTTATTGACTTGGTTCAGTATTGTTTATTCTATCATTGAATTGTCCATTTCATTTATTTGTATTGCTTTTTGTTTATTCACGTAATATTTCACTCATTTTATGGAGGATTTTCTTCAGTTTTTTCTTAATTCTTGTTCATAATTGAGTTAACTTTTTCTTGATTTAGTGCTTAATTTGTTAACTCTATTTATTTTGATTTTTTAAATTTCAGACAAAGCCACAGGAGCCACTGGAGACGAGCCGAAGAGCAACACGTGGCTCTAGAGCCACAGGCTGCAGACCCCTGGTCTAAATGAAGAAAGTAATCAATAAAGTGGACCAAAACATATTAAATATTAAGGCCCATTGAAAAAGTTCCGCAACATGATTTTGGTGTCGACCTTAAGTTTGGGAAAGGCATTTATAATTCGTGCCTACTCATAGTCTAACCACAAAACAGGTAAATACATACATATGAAAGTAATGTCTGTCTGATTGATGACTGAAACTGATCACAAAAGCATACAGGGCAAAAAGTAATCATGTAAATTATAAGAGATGTGGTTGAAATGAGCTGTCTGCATGTATTTTTGGTTCAAAAGCCTTGTCATTACACAGGAAACAAGCAACAGTTCATTGTGGGCTTGAGGCTGACAGAGGATGGCATGCCTGTAAAATATCCTGTGTGTCCGTAATATTTTGTACTTTCTGTTTTCCCCTTGATCCTCATTCTCACACCTCTTCTCAAAAGCAGCGACGGAAAGCCTTTTAATGAATCACTTTTAGTTCTAAATGCTTCTGTAACCTAATGCTAAGTTGTATTTGGGCCAGTTGTCTGGAGGAGACAAGCCATACTACAGAGACACATGCCAAACAAAACCCTTGGTTGGCAGTATGATGTGGGCATCATGCCGTTGCCAGCCTTCACTCTGTAGGGCCAGTGCCAACCTTTTATAAATGCCCTATTTGGCAAGAGCATGTGCCCAGCAGTGTCTCTTAAGGTTTTGGTTCAAATACCCTCTTCAAATGTGAATCCGATCCAAGTCCTAAACGATCCAAATGATGCGTTCCAAATTGTAAGCTCTCGTATCATATTCAGAAGAAACCGTGGATTAGGCTATGTTTTATCAACTCGACTGGCAACAGATGGAGAAAAACTGGGAAGTCATATGCACAGCCTTGATTGACTTTATTGTCAAACATTTTGTTTGTTAATCTCAGAAACCTCCTCCGTCACCATGTATGGCAGCTGCAACACATCAGCGTTCATGGTGTATTTTGGTGGTATTCAGCAGGAGGCGTGTCACCAGAATTAAAGCAAATGGGCAATTACGGCTGAATGTCCTCTCTTTCATCTGCATTTCAATGCAAAGATTTGAAATCTGTCCCCCGGCCAGTACCAGCCCTGTCTTTAGCCCTATAGTCCCACAGCCCTCAGGCCAATTATCAGCCTGCATCGAAGGTTTTCTGCCCCATGAAAGCCTTGTAGTCCCTATCTTGCAGCCTCCCCACAGAGCAAAGATAAAGTTTTGCTTTCACAGTTGACTGGTGGGTGGTGCAGGACTCAGTGGCTGGCCACCCGTTGCCCTAGCATGGATGCAAAAGGTCATGCCTGAAGTGTGGCATGGCAGCAGAGAGGCCTCTGATTGTCATCATGTGTACAGGTGTCTTAACTTGGTCAGTCAGCCTTCTATCAAATCCTGTTTGCTTTTACAGGATCGTTTTGCAGAATGGAGTTTGACTTCAGTAAAGCACGACAAAAAAAACTTGTGATTTCATAATAAATTCTATAAAAGAACAATCACCCATTGGTTGTTGGTCTGCTGTTTTAAAGCCTCGACGTCTTGGCTTCTCATCAAACTGACTTTTTGGAACCAGACGTGATCATTTGCAAACTGACTGACACAGAAAAAATGGGGAATTTCACAAAACAATAGTGTCAGAGAAAGTCATTTGACAGTTTTTTTTAAGTGTAACTTAATAATCAAAAGTACAATAAAGCTGTGCTTCAGAAAAAACAGTCTGATCCAGTGGGAGAGAGAATTGTCAGACACCACAGTGGAGAGATATATAACCAGTAATGATTGACTTAGCGCTGTGAGAGAGACACTGAATGGAAGTCTATGGAAGCCAAACTGAAGTCAGCATCACACAGTCATCAGTGGTTTTAGAATTAAATATGTATCGGCCTCAGTTTAAAGCTATGGTTGTTACACACTGTTTCCACACTATTGCCATGTTCTATCCCTTTTTCAGTATGTTGAACCTTGATGACTTCAGCTGCTCCAATACATGTTTCCACTAGTTTTCATGATATTTTAACCAAACATGCACCATTGACAGAGTAACATTATAAGATTTTGACTGTGTTCTTTCCAAGTCTAGGTTTTCCTTCTTCTGGTTTTCTAGTTTGTTATTATTTCTTGAGAGAACCCAGTCACGGCAAACTCTTTCATCTGGCATACAGCTTTTTCTTTCTTGTTCTTCTTTCGAGCTTTTTTTGTCCAAAAAAATTCAACAAATTGCCCGAAAAGCAGACAAGTATCCGCTGTTATTTTTTCCCACACTTCTTCACTGCTGGTTTCATCCTCTTTTTCCAGTCGCAGTGGTTCACACTTTAGGTCAGGGGGAAACCATCTGGGTTCAACTTATATGGTTCTGGATTAATTTATTTTCAAAATGCTTCAAGTGGATCAAGATGAGATGCATGAACCCAAACAGCTCTCGGTCCATGTTGAGGTCACTGGGAGAACACGGGCTGCAGCAGGTTTTACATTTTTGAAAATAAGACAGGAAACATGATGTGTATTGTATACACACCGTTGATCTTCAGATGTTGTCTAACTATCATACCGGGTTAGTTATTTATTCCTAATTGCAAAAGAAAGATACGTACAAACTTTCTGTACATTCTTTATCATATCCAACATGATTTAACTGTGGGAACAGATCAGTGTTGACTTGTGGCATCATCAGCATCCAAAGCCAAAACCCCCAAAAAGGTATGTGAGTTCAATTTGAGTCTGCAAAAGTATGGCGCTGAAACGCAGCCCTATGTTTATCCACCTTCAAACAGTCTCTTGCTGTTTCAATACCAACTCCACCATATATCTCACATCAAACTGCTATGCTAATGTATTCCCTTTTTTCAATTTTACTTTATCGTTGCCCTTTGTAAGTTAAGGCACTCATGCTTGAAACAGCACAAACATCAGCCCCTAGGAGGGAAGAGTTCAGGCACGACAGAAGGCGTATCTGTAAACAATAGGCTAAAAGACTGGGACAAGAAAATGATTCAGCTGGTAACAGCTGAAATACATCCAATTTCAATATATGAGACGATTGGTCTCCTGAGCATCTCAGGGCCCAGAGAGTGAATTACATCAGCCGTTTTTCAATATAATGTCTTGTATCAACACACTGATATTACACACAGAAAATGGTTTCTCCATAAAATGCTCCTTTGGTTTCTATTTTCTGCACTGGATAAGTAAAGCAGCTTGCCATTCGTTTTTTTTTTTTTTTTTTCACATCCATTCAGTCGCGTCCAATTCATCTTCCCAGTCTGCCACAGTTCATATTGATATATGCTCAGGGGCTGTTCTGAAACAGGTAACTTAATCACTCCGTCTTCAACATGTCAATTTCGTCATCTCTCCACCAGCCTTCTCTGTTGTTCATCATGTCTGCAATACATTCACCTCAAAACTAATGCAGGTCCCCTGGCTGCCACCATTGATTGCGAAACTATGGCTTCTCAGGCACTAATTCAAACATGCATATTTGGTTCAATTATAGTTTTAAATATTCATAGCCTGGCTCTATCTTTCTGTTTTGAACGGGCTGCATGAGCAGAATTTAAAGTTATCCAAACATTAAGAGGAAGCCCAGACCGTTTTCTTTTTTACTTAAAAAGATAAATGAATTCTTTGGTGATAAGGTGGTGTACAGCAGCAAAAATGATCTACGTGAAGTTGAAAAATGCATCTCTTTAATTTTCTTGTGAATACGGGACATGAAGTATAATGTCAGGAGAACAAGTACGGAAATACTATGACATGATCCTGACATTTTAAAATAATCTAATACAAAATCAGCTCAGTTATAAAATACATACAGTGGGGTTTGTGTTTCCAGTTTTCCAGTGTTAGCTCGGTGAGGTTTTCCTGTCGTGCCCTGTTGTCCTGATGTGGTGTCTTCTGGAAAAGGATATTTTAAAGGAACAGTATGCGACATGAGAAGTTTCTGACTTCTGCATTAATTTTACGTTATGTTCTCCACTGCACATGCATAGCAGTGCTACTGTACGCCCAGTGCTCCCTCTACTGCCTTCCTGTTTGACTGTGAAGTACAGTTGACGTCAAAGATTTGAAACCTGTGTTTTTTTAAAACATTTCAAACCTCAATACTATGAACATGACCACAAAAAGACAAATTTTTAACAATGTCAGATTTACAAAGATCTCTTTATCATCGCCTATGGGGAGAATGCTGCTCCTGGCGCTGCAGTTTTAGTACCATGAGGAATTTGGCTGCAGGTCTTCTGCACTGGTTTTGCCAGACATCACCTCTTTGGACAGTAGTCAGGGTCAGGTTGCTAGTTAAGGCTAGCTAACATGGTTTTCACTCCTTCCAGATCACTGAGATCTGCTGATCAGATGCTTCTTATCATCCCAAGCTCCAGATTGAAACAAAGAGGGGATAGACTAGAGCCTCGTCAAACTGTGGAACAACCTCCTCCTCCAGATGAGGCCCTCACCAACAGTGGACCCTTTTAAAACCCCTTTAAAAACCCATTGCTATTCTCTTGCTTTTAAACCAGACCGAGCCTTGACTTTATATTTGGTTTTATTGCTGCTAATTCCCATTTCAATCCACTTCTTTATTATTTGTATTTTATTTATTTACTTATTTCAAGGCTGCACAGCACTTTGGCTCAACATCTGTCATTTTTTTTTGAAAGTGCTTATAAATAAAGTTGACTTGACTTTTCCATATTATTTCCCCGACTGGACAGGATGGTGAGTTGCAGATAGCAGTTCTTTACTTTAAAAAACATGATTACTGATTAGTCTGTCTGCTACTTGGTGGTGGTGTTTGTTAGTCACATCATAATGGCTACATTCACTTCTTTAACACAATCTGTATTCCAGATGTTTATAATTAAATGTGAACACTTATTTAATATGCAGTTGCTGGTGCAGATTTTTAAGATTCTGAAAATGCAGAGCTACAATCTTGTAGTCTTTCTAGTTTTAGTACATTTTGTTTTGGATGAGACCTGTTTCCTTGTTTGGAATTTTTCTCCACTTTTATTTTGCTCACTACATTCTCCAGACTTTATTGTAGAGATGGTGCTGTTTGTCAGTCAGGTAGAAGCACACATACTGAGCTCCGTGACCCACAATTGAGCAGTTCCCAGTATGCTCACAGTGATGAGTTCCCTCACTACAGAGATGATTCCCTGCACGGTTTCTTTTCATCCCCACTGAAAGCAGAGTGAGCACTTCTCTGTCCTTGCGGGGTGGACACCGTAATTTTGAGTGCTCTTAACCTTGGTTGGCTTTGTTCAGATCGGGGTTCCTTTTTTTCAATTCACTTGAACACAGCTTGAGAAACGAAGTGTTTAGAATTCAGCATTTGGTGCTGGTGTGATTGGACAGACTTCATGAATTCAAAGATTTTCACAGAAGTATTCAGAAAATGCCCCCAACCAAATTATCACCTCACAGAGAAAAGGCAGATAAAGGTGCTCCAGTGTCACCTGAATATGTCCTATCAGCTTTGATTTGAAAGCCTGTCCTGGGGCACTGGGTCCCCCAGTCTATTTGCACCTAAGGAGCTGAGAGGATTTCACTGCCTGGTCAGGAATAATACAAGGTGAGAGGAGCAACTGATTGAATATCTGTTAAGCAGAGGGCAAACCATGCCTCATAAAAAGTTTGATCCCATTTGATCACATCAGGTAATAATAAAGGTTAAAAGCTAAATCTAAAACATGGCCTTATAAGGCAGCATAATCATTCTACAAATGCTTTTTAATATCCTTTCACCAATAAAATCTGTATATTTGGACTAAATGTATACTGAGCAGTGTCGGGGAAACTAATTTGAAAGAGTAGCTTTGAAAAATGCAATTTACTTCACACTGGAATAAGTTGAGATGCCACAAACTACTGAGAAGAGAGTTCCGTTTGTCCGTTCATCTGTCCGTGCTCAAAAACAAAGCCTAGGTCACCGTACCTGGCATACAGTACAGGTTGACCTTGGAGCTAGCACCTGTGGCCATATTTACGAAGACAAATGTCAAAGGTCAAGGTGACAGAGTCATAGAATTTCAAAATCAGTTTGGGCGTGTAGTGGTTTTCTTATGAGAGCCAGGTCTCAAATTTGAACACAGGTTAAAATATGCTTCGGTCTGCATCTCTGTCAAGCGCAATTCTACGTGGATGTCCCCTGCTCAAGGGCACAAGCTCATTCACACACTAGTGACATGTAGGTTTAGACGTCTGACACGTTACGGGGTGAGTTACAGGTGAAAATTCTGAGCATCTGATTAAACCAAAATCACCAATAATTTGTTTAAGGAGTTACATTAACAAGGCTGTCAGAAGAATTTGTCATACAAGTTTAAGGGTAATTCATCATAATATGTACAGTACCTGAACTGCTAGCATAACTTAGCACTAATTAGCTAATGTTAGCATTAATTTGGTGTTGCATTATGCAGTCCCCCAGAACAAATTAGTCTCTTAAACAACTGTACGTGTTGACATATAGTACCTTATAGCCGAAATTACTTTGTGGCATTTAGTTAAGGTTACATTAACCGGCTCCCGCATCTTTTCCATTTATTAAAAACACTACGGTGACAACAAAAATACTAAACTTGAAGCAAAATATCAGTTCACAAAAAAGCAATATCATGGAGGCTTCATACAGTTTAACAGTATGCATCGTGTTTGTGGCTGCTGATGTCCTAAAGCTCTTCAATTACAGCACAGAATTTATTTCAGTAATAACACAAAGGTGGATACAATTATCTAACTGAATCATAATAGAAACATGAATGTAGCTGAACTGCAAAATGTAGTTCAGCTAGTCCAGGTGCATGGACTACTCTACTGTCCAACAGTGATGCTGAGACACAAACTGTATTTTCTCAAAGCCAGTAAGAGACAGACTGTCTACATTTGGTGTATTAGTAAAAACCTACAGGATTTGGGCTGCACATGCCTTATTCCTGCACTGTTTACAAAGAGGTGGGTGTGTGTTGGTCAGGTGTACGTTTACACTGCAGGTTCCAGCACACACACAGTGCCTGGGAACAAGCCGGATGCCCATTGCACTTCGCAAAGTGGCACTTCCTTCCTCTACACACTCTAGAATATGCATTGAACTGCTGCTTGGCAACCGTCTGGACACGACCCAACTGTTGAGATTGTGTGTGTTGTTTTAGTTTGTGTGTGGTCAGGACAGCGTCAGTGGCGGAGCTGCTGCTGATTTTTGGCACAAGTGAGTGTTAATGACGGACTCTTGGTGGCCATAAATTGTCTGTGTGTACATTAGTGTCAGGTATGGGTTGTGTTTAGCTATTGTACACGTGAGTCGTGCATCTGTGTGTGTCTGAATTCAGCTCAGCTCTTGTTAGGAAATTCCACGCCACATTATTGGGTTGTCTTGGTGATTGTATGGCTCTATTCCCAGACTGGATCCCAAGGGATTAAAATAAAAGAAAAACTCCTGAATAATCAGTCATCGGTTAACTCGCTCGACAAGAGTGACACTTTTACTGTACAAAGTGAGATTAATTGAAGAAAGTTACAGCATTAAAAATGCATAATAAGAATATCAAAGGCATGCATAAATTAAGTGAAATAGAACATTTTGGCTTAGTTAAATAAGTAAATTATTTATGGCCCTTGCATGTCCAGTGAAATGTGTGTTTTGCATTTATAACTGCTCCAATTTGATGCCGTGAATAATGAACTCAGTTGTTTGCGTCTTTTCATCATGGCTTCAGTTGTTACTTTCTCTTCCAGTCAACCCCTGATATCACTTTAATGATCATTAAAAGACAAAAAGGCTCCTGGATGAAGTCCAGGCTGCTACCCTGGTGATGGTTAGGGAAGCCACGCATCGAGCCGAAGGTGATGCATCATGGTCATCCTCGGAGAGAGGCGACGGCAGGCAATAGTAAACACTCCTAAATCATCATCCCGAGAGAGATGGGAGACGTTCCGTCGTCTTCCCACAATGCCTCTTCCTCTTAACAGCCAGAGATGGAAGGGTTCCTTCTCAAATGGACTTGTAGAGCCATGCTGTGACAGCAGTCTAGATGAGTTTTGCTTGATGACAACCTGTGAAATCTCATTTACAAACTTGTAAGCCGATGCTTTTTAGGAGACACATACAAGCTTTAAAATTCACAGTGGGGTTTTTCATTACGCTCCAGAACAAATTGTGAAAATATCTTTATCTTGTCTCACCTTAGTGTTTCCAACATTTTAGCTACGAGTCAAATATGAAAGTGTCAAAAGATGCAGTACTGTCAGTGTCCACTGGGGGCTGGCTCCAAAAGCGAGTCACCATAGGTTTGAAATGGGTCAACTTTAGAGCAGAAATACACATGTTTACAACCTGGGACAAACAAAGGTTTTAGTCTCAATTGCTTAGTTCCATCTCTGCGAACAATGTGCAAAGGTGGAATTTTATATAAATCACCTGTTTAGATAACCAAAGGAAAGTATTTGCACATAATGAGGGATTTAGTTGCTTTGACTGACAAATGTGTCTGTGTCAGAGGTCTTCACCATTTCACTGACCCCACCACAGCTCCACTCATGCTGCACATGTAGGACAATTTTTCTTTCTGACTGAGTAGGCAGAGGTGCCAATACGGAGGCACCCAGCGGCTTATGATTTGATCTTTCAAACGGCTCTTCAGAAAATCTACCTGTGACATCACGGAGAGTTTGTCCATGTTTTACATACAGTCTGTGGTCGTGCTGTGCATAGAAATCACTGTGCAGGCTATTATCATTAACAAAGGTAACTCAGCCAGTTGTTAGCTTAGAAATAGAGTTAGGGCAAAATACTCTCTTCTAGAACAAAATACGCTTGAACACAAAATTCACTTAAGTGCAAAACCACATGCAAATTTTCCATATCACATATGTCTGTCCAATTTTAAAAAGTAATGCTTTGATTGATGTGTTAAATGTAAGAATGTAGCTGTTTTCTGCTCACAGCTTGTTTAAACTATAAGTACGACTCGGTACAGTTGCTCATATTTTGTATTCTAAATAACGTACATGTGCTAAATATGTGTATTCCACAACTTACCAACACTGTCACAAGCCCCCGCACAGAGAACATATGTGCAGAATGTGAGTAAAGGTTCGTCTTGCTTTGAATGGTACTGAATGTGACAAAAGACAGATACAGGGTACAGTACGATGAGACAATGTGGGAAGTGTGAATCCTATTCCACATGAGCCAGACAGGATTATGACAGAGAATTACAGTGAGAAGTTTTCATGGTAGCACTTTTGTCAAGTCATTTATCATCTGTGGGTGGCAACAGTTATAGTACAGAGGCTGCATATGAGCAGCAGTTGCAATACCAACCATAAACTACACTGTTAGAAGGCCTTTTCCCATTCGGCTTGAGTATTTCGAATGGTGTGCACAGAAAAGCCAGCATTCCCACTCATATCAACTTCAGCAATTATGGTGTGCTTATTAACTCTGTGTTAAAGAGGTCTTAGTTGGTGTTAGGCTTGTCTGGACATGCAACACAGCTTTTCAGATAACGCCATATCCATGTAAAACAAGAATCGCATAAATAAATGCATGACACTCTTCGCTGCACAGGAGGTCTTTAGCATCATGTTGTGGCTCTCCCACAGAGATTTAATATACCATATGATCTTAGTGCTTTAAAGTCACTTTGCAGCTGCACACAGAGGCGCGCAGGCAGCTGAATGACAGATAAATATTTCTCAAGGTGAGCTCTGAAAACACAGCATATTTGAAGGCACTTCTAAAATAAAACAGAGAAAACACAGCATAGAACGTAGATTGGAGTACTCTTTTATATGTGGTGAAAAAATATGAAAGAGATAAGAAGAGACTGCACCCCTTAATAATAAACACCAAGTTTATGCTAAAAAGAAAAAGAAGCTCCCTACCCCCTCCTCCCTCACAGCCTTGTCTCTGCGCTCTCTGCTCAAACACACACACTCCTCCCTTAGCCTATATAAGCAGACAGCAGCTGAGCTGACCCCCTCCACCCTGCACACTCTCCTTTATTAAACATACAAAAGCTGTTTTTACACCTCTAAAGTACGTGTGGATATATTTGTTGGTTTCTAAGTGAAACTTGAAGTAAAAGAGGATCTCATTTTCCATGTGCAGAGTGAGCAATGAGAGCAAGAAAGCCCCGCATTGTAGAGAAAAAGGGCTGAGCAGAGCAGGGTGCTGCTGCTTCCCATCCCCCACATTCACATAGCAAAGTTCTGCTGCTTTTGCAAGCGGTGATGCTGCCTTCAAGCGCTCTAACCGAGAGTCGGGAATACTCGCCGCCACTGCATTCAAGAGCTGTCTGCTTAGAAATAACCAAGTCTGTGCTATTCACCGTGTTATTGGTTTCCTCAGCTGGTGTTTTATTCGTCTATCAGCCACTTTAATCATCAGAAAGGGAAATGAAAGCCTGATTATCTGCTCTATAGGCTTAAATAGGAGAGATCACATGGATACATTGTGCACACTCATAATAATCAAGGTATTTAACTGCAAATAAAATGTCCATCTGTATGAGCTAACATGAGGATTCTATAAATAAATAACATACAACAGCACAACATGTCATAACATGAGGAAGGAAGCAAATATTAAGCTGGCTATTAAAAAAATTTGCAACAAATTAGATTTGATGATAAGATAATAACCTGGTTGCGAACCTTGTGTCTACTATGTCATTCTTATTTTATTATGTTTAATATTTAAATTTAAAAAATTTTCAATATTCAATCTAAATAATGTAATATTTTCTTGTGTGTTAACTGTGTTTTAACTTCAGTCTGTGGTATTTAATGATACCTGCTTTCAAAGATACAGACTGAAATCAACTGAATTCCACCCATCTTTGCCGCATTTGGTTTGTCTGTGCTGGGCTTTTTAGTTCTGATCTCTGCTTGTGCATAATAGTTCACAATAATGCACCGAAATATTAAGAATGGAACAGAAATAAAGAAAACTAAAATGAAGATGGAATATGTGGAAAAATGCAAAAGCTGCATGAACTTAAATAAGACATGGGAAGCTCTTGTTGAACAAAAAAAGATATTAAATTGACCTAAAGTGGCAATAACATACCTGAATCCATATCTTTGATATCAGTGAGCTGAAAACAAAAATAGAAGACAGCTTGTGAGTTAGCATATGGGTGCACAATATGGCAGAACGGGAGATGACCAGTTCTGTGGATGTATAAGGCAGCAGAAACATAATGGTTCTCATTTGAGGTCATTACACAGTGATGACTACCATGACTGTGACATACCCCCCC
>JAQQAE010001973.1:0-23559 GCA_029823295.1 Pseudamia nigra
GCTGTGGGGTGACTTGAAACGGGCTGTACATGCAAGAAACCCTTCAAACATCTCTCAGCTGAAAGAATTCTGTGTTGGGGAGTGGAGCAAACTTTCTTCAGATTGATGTCAGAGACTGGTCGATGCTACAAGAAGCATCTGACTCAAGTTATTTCAGCCAAAGGGGGCAACAATAGCTATTAGTGGGTAGGGTGTCATAACTTTTTCCTCCATTAAAATACACATTTTTCTTCACATCTTTTGTTTGATGAGTAAAACAATGTAAATTTTTGTTGTTAAATTACTATTAAATTACTTTCTTTTCCAGAAATAAATAAAACTAAGATTGGACATTGACATGTGAATATTTCTAAATAAAGAGTTGACTATTTAATGGGATGTCTTAATTTTTTCACGACTGTAAGTGACATCTGTGTATCAAACAATTTTCTGTGTTGTGACAGTATTTGTTTTCTGCAAAAATGTATGAAGGGAATAAAATAATAAGGAAAATGGAGAAGAATCAACATAACTAAATTATCAAGAATATGAACAAAAATAAGTACATAAACAGCAGAATTGGCAATAATGACAACAAACATGGAAAAATCTTTATAAAGTGACATTATAGTTACATTTTTAACAATAACGAATCCACATATAGTTTTTTTTCATCTGGTTTACTCTTCAAATGTGAAATTAATATATGCAACAATGAAGACTGAACTTATTTTGTTCCTTTTTTAATAAACACAGTCATTGTCTTGGGCTGGTGTGGGTGTGTGTTACTTTGACACATAAGAAGTATGACCTGGATGACTGAGAGCATTCACAGATAACAAATAATGAACAAAATGAGCAATGTAATTAAGAAAAAAATCATCATATGAACACAAATAAAATTATTCAGGTGTTTAAGAAATGCGCAGAAATGTTAGAATGTTAGAAATGTTTGTAGTACTCAAGTACATTTGATCTGTTACTTGTACTTGAGTGTTTTCTTTTTCTTCAAAAATGTACATCTGCAGAATAGTTATTATGGTTACTCAGTTACATTTGTGATAAAAACTATAATGCTCAGTTAAATTTAGCTACAAACCTTGACTAGGACACATTCTTATACACAGAGATGGCATTTATCCGTGGACCAACATAGAATAAAAGTTGTGTTATGCTACTAAATTTAAAAAATGAACAAAATCATGAAGAAAGTTTGAAGAAATAAAAGGAAGCATAAATGAAAATCAACAAAATCAAGTCAATAAAAAAATTACAACATATGCAACAAAATGAACAAAAAATGAACAAATAAGCCACAAATCAGCAAAAATTGAACAAATAAGCAACAGTGCTGTAAAAAATGAACTAGATGAACAAAAATGATCAAAATAAATGCTGTTTAACATGATGTATTTCACACGCACTTGGACCAAACATCTTACTGATGACAAATAATATGCAGTTTACATTATTCTTTACACTACCTACAAGATGGAAAAGCTGTTTGAATGCAATGAAGCTCTCTTAAATTCGACAATATGAAGCTACTCCTTACTTGAATAGTGCCTTTTTTACTCTTACTCAAGAACTTACTTTTACCAGTACATCTACTTGAATCATTATAATTATGTAATAACAATACATTTACTTGAGTACTGGTTCTGTTTACTCTATATGCCACTGCAAACAGTTGGTAAAACATCAGAAAACTTTGAATTTATGCTTCAAGTGCATGTTTTACTAATAATGAGGGGCATGAATAAAACTTGCAGACTCAGGCATCTACTGTAACCCTATGAATGATACATATTGTCCGGTTTTTAATAACATGGGCCAGCGTGATGTATTTGGTCTTGTCTTTTCCTTTATTCATGGTGTGCTTGTGCTGTTAGGACAGGTTGTGATGGCAGTAGCACAGAGGCCTTTATTGGCTGCTGCTCTGCTCCTCTTCATCTCCCCTGGGCTTCATCTTTCCTCTCCACTCCCCGTCTGTCCGGAGTCCTGCACCTGTCCAGGAGCATCCCTTCTCAACTGCTCTTCTTCTGACCTCTCCCTGGTGCCACAACACATCCATGACTCCGTCACAGAGCTCGACTTGTCTCATAACCTGCTCGACTCATTTACACTCCACCAGCCACATCACAAGCTGCAGAAAGTATGGCTGGGAAATAACAGCATCACACGCTTGTCTCTCTGCGTAGAGAAAAACAACCTGGGAGCCCTTAGAGGTAGACATCTGCATCACTTGAGACCATGGAGGATACGGGGGCTCATATCTTGGGCCCCTGCCCTGCAGCTGTTATCTGTTGAGAGAAATCAGCTAGTGCAGCTCCCAGAGGGTGAGTCAGTGTAATATAGTCATACACCGCATATAAAACAGAAGTCATACACAGGGGCTGAATGGACAATGAGTCTAGCGTTATTAAATCTCTTATAGGAATATTGTGGAATTGCAACGCATGATACTTATCAGTTTCTTATCAGATGTTATCTCTGTACACAATGGTAGAAGATGTACACAAATTCTATCTTTGAGTAGAAAAACTAGTAACACACTGGGACAATACTGCAAAAGTCTGTGTTCAAAATGTGACTCAGTACAATTAGCCATAAGTATGAAAAGTAATCATCACATACATGGTTCTATGGTTGCTCTTAGTGTGTGATTGTTCTTTTTGCGTCAGTTTGCATCTTACTGTTTTACCAGTCAAAATTTTGGACACACTGTCTCCGTCAGTGGCTGTTCTTTTTTTTCATTATTTTCAACGTTGTACATTAATACAGCAGTCTGAATCTTGAAAGAACATGTATGAAATTATGTAAAACAACCCAGAACATGTTCTATATTTTAATTTGTCCAAGGTCACCACATTTAGCTTTGATGACAGCTTTGAATTCTCTCATTAGATTCATGAGGTCGTCACCTGGAATGGTTTGACTTCACAGTTTAGTTAATTTTTGCCACTTCTTTCCTTCTTTATATGCTTTAGAGCAGTGGTTCCCAAACGTTTTCCTGGGGACCCAATATTTAGAAATGACAAACTGTCATGACCCAAAGCAAGAATCTCTTAATACTGAGATTCCTAATATATATATATACCTAATTCCCTACATCTCCTTTCACAGTTTGGATGTCTTCTGTATTAATGTACAATGTTGACAATAATAAAAATAAAGAAAAAACAACTGAAGGAGATGTGTCCAAACTTTCAGGTAGCGTAGATGCTTCAGGCTGAATTTATGGTTTTAATGACTCACATTCTGTCCAGTAGTTTCATCTAGATCATCATACGTTTGTCTCAAAGAAGTCAACTTTTGATAAGTTCAGAAGAACACCCCTGTTTTCAGCCTTGTGATAAATGTGTCAAATCAAGAGGGTTATAAAAGAATTTAGTTAGCCTAAAAGTAAGGACAGGGCTGAGCATGGACACACTATACTGCGTCTACACAAGATCAGAGATGGACAGGGTAAACAGCAGCAGTACTCAAGGAAAAGTATTATGTCATAATTCTCATGACTCAAGTAGAAGCAAAAGTACTTATAAAATCAAGTACGTACTTGAGTAAAAGTAAAGGAATGTCTCATAATAAACTCAAGTAGTGAGTAACTTTATAACATTATCTCAACCTAGTATACAGCCTTCAAACACGTTTTTATTTAAATTTTTATTTATTTATGTGATTATTTTGACAATTTTTTGGTTATTCTGTCCATTTTTGTGGTTTATTCTATTTTGTTTTTTTACCTCTTAATTGATTCATTTTTATCAATTTTGTTGCGTATTTTGTTTTTTGTATATTTAATTTTGATTATTATGATTAGCTTTGCTCATTGTTGCATTTTTGGTTGACTTTTTGTTTCCTTATTCTATTGTTACAATTTACCAGATTAGTTTTGCCTTTTTGTTAATTTTGTTCATTTATTCCACTATTAATTTTGCAATTCTCTTGACTTTGATGTTAACTTTTGTTAATTTTCTTGATTATTTTGCTAAATTGCTGTTCATTTTGTTAATTGTTTTGTTTATTTTTGTAAATATTTTTGTACATTTTAGCTCATGTTGCCACTTACTTTATTCATTCTGATAATTTGCTTGATTGTTTTACTAATTTGTTTTTATCTAATTTATTACTTTTGTTCTTTTTATTCTTAAATGTCAACAGTTGTACTCCTACTCATTGAGGTAGAGCAAAATAGAACTGAGTAGATATGTATTTTTTTCACCATAACTGCAACTGAGTACAACTGCAACAACTACTCTCAGGTGGACATTTTATGGGAAAAACTACTCAAGCACATGTAAAGGAATAAACGTACTGCAGTCCTATCCATCTCTGCACAAGATATACAGTATAAACAAGGAGTACCCTAAATAACATGCCCTATTTCCTTTCTAAGTAATGCAAAGGCATAAAATAACCTAAATGCACTCAACACATTTTAGAGAGATGAATGGATGTAATGATTTCTCTTGTGCATTGTCTATTCATACTGTGTTTTCTTCATTTTCACTGTTTTCCTCACACAACTGACAATGTAACAACAAAAATAATTATGCAGTTTTAACTTAACAGCCTTAACAGCAGAATTAGGGGGCAAAAGATACTGATAATGACTCCGATAGTGGGTGTTGACTGGTGCACATCTTAAACAACCACTGAAATATCGTTGAGAAATTACAGTATGATTCAGCCTTAAAGGTCCTGGTCACAGATGAACAGTCACCACATGATGACAGACAAAACGTAATGCAGTGTAAAGTTCACTCATTCTTTCATAATATCTATTTGATTTTCACATTAAATCACACACTCTCATTGACATCCTTTATCTTTAGTACTTTGCTCGGCAATGATTAAACCTTCACAGATAATGACACTGTACAGCTCTCAGGTGGCCACAGCATTTACTGACATCCAGAAAGGCGTAAACACACAGTGGATTATATATATATATATATTCCTCTCAGTTATTTAAATTAAACAGATTCTTGAACATGTATGAGTTAAAAAGGCATTCACTGCGGCCCTGCTAAAGGCATGTGTGGACAGCCCATTTACTTAGCTAGAGCAGTGTTGATACTCAGACTCTTTCTTTCCTGTTTGGTATTCAGCTCACAGAAACCTCAGTGCCTCTTTAATGAAGCTCAGGCTCACAGTGCCTTACTTCAGCCCAGCAGCCTCAGTGAGACTGTGTCAGGCTAGTGAAAAGGAAGAGACAGCAGGGGAGCAGCGCACCACTAACAAATTCTTTTCCCCTAATTAGTCATATTCTAAGTGCTCGCAGTAAAAAAAATAAATAAAAGAAATCTAGAGTACTAATGCAGAAATGGAATATCCATTAATTTTTTTTCATCATACACATATTCTCCTTATCAATACACAGAAGGAGGCATACAGTTTACAAGTACCGAGTTTTCATGCTTGTATAACACTTAGAATGTAAAACAGTATGTGACCGAAGAGACAAACCAACCTATTATTACTATGTGCTGCTATGACTGTAAATTCCTGCTAATTATTGCTGTGTAGTTATTAGAGCTCTTGTTTTTTGTCTTCCAGGGCTGGGATACTGTACATCCTTGGAGGTTCTGCAGCTCTCCTTCAACAGGATCTCAACTCTGCAACCAGAAGATTTAAGGCATCTTCAACAGCTGAAAGAGCTACACCTGCAACATAACCTCATCTCAACTCTCCATCCAGAGACATTCCAGGATCTTAATGAGCTCAGGGTAACACAGATTTTGTTCTGGGTTCCATTTTGTTTTGCGTTGATTACTTATTGGCTACACTGTCAGCGGAAATGCAATACACTTATCATTTTCAGAAGATTTTATGGAACACAGGCGTAGAGTATGGTCTAGCAATCTATATTTACTGTACATGCATAACAATATTGCATTATTAATCTGAACATGTTACAAATTTGATACAGGTATATTCTGAATTACAATCCTAATTTTAAAAAGTTAGGATGTAAATAAAATGTAACTAAAATGTAAAAAAAAAAAAAAACAAAACAGAAGGCAATGATTTGCAAATTTCATGAATCCATATTTTATCCCCAATATACAAGTCAAAGGTGCATCATGCAAAGAAGAAGCCCTATGTAAAAACAGTCCAGAAACACCTCCATCTTCTCTGGGCCAAAGCTAATTTAAAATGGTCTGAGGCAAAATGGAAAACTGCTCCATGGTCCAATGAATGTCTCCAACTGAGCATTGGCTCAGAGAAGACAGCAGCATTTCTGGATCATTTTTCTTTGCATGATACAGCTTTAACTTACATTTGTGGTTTGTAGTGAAGTGTGTTCACAGAGAGTGATTTCTGGAAGTGTTCCTGAGCCCATGCAGTGATTTCCAGTAGAGATTCATGTCTGTTTTTAATGCAGTGTCATCTGAGAATCTGAAGATCACAATCTTCCAGTTTTGGCCTTTGACCTTCTGCCTGATTCTCTGAATCTTTTGATATTATACATTGTAGATGGGGGGATCTTCAAAGTCAATATTATGTTGAGGAACATTTTTCTGAAATTGTACTACAATTTTGAGATGCAGACTGTCACAGATTGGTGAACCTCTGACCATATTAACATCTGAGAGGTTCTCTTTCTAAAATGCTCCTTTTATACACAGCCATGTTACTGACCTGCTACCAGTTAACCTAATTCAAATGCTCCTCCAGTTTTGATATGTGCCAGTTCCTTTTTCAGACTTTTGTTGCCTTTGCTCCAACTTTTTGAGATATGTTGCTGCCATCAAATTCTAAATGAGCTAATATTTTCCATGAAAAGGTAAACTATCTCAGCTTCAACATCAAATATGTTGTTTATGGTCTACACAGGGAATTAAACGTGAGTTCATGAGTTTGCAAATCTTTGCATTCTGTATTTATTTACATTTCATTTTCATCCCAACTTTTTTGGAATTGGGGCTGTAGATTGGATACATTCTGAATAAGATAATGTGGGATATGGTGAGGTTGTTTAGGTTGTAGGAGAGGTTGTAGGTTGTATTTGGAATATGCTCAATAACACAGCCCTGTCTACCATTTTGTAAAGGCTGAAGCCAATAGGCAGTGCGCACTGACTTCTAAAGATTAGGAAAGACTCGCTATCAACAGGTTTTTGAAAAAATATTGCAACACCAGCTTTTTTTAAGGAAATTTTAAAAGGAGTTGAGGAGGCTGCATTTGGAGACTATGGGTTCAACAAATCGCCTACCAGTGGAAGTCATATTTTGGTACAAATAAGCAAAACATATACAAGCTGATCACAACGCTTTTCCATATCACAGCCTAATAAACAACATGTCACAGCATAGACAAAATGTAACCAGAAATGTGCCACATTAATTTCCATGTAAACAGCTTAGTAGGAATATTGTCTTATACACACATCTAATATGGCATCTGTTCTATAATCAAGCTGTCCTCCCTCCAAGGTTCTTGATCTGAGCTTCAACATGTTGACCAGCCTCCATCCACTGATATACCCGTCTCTTCACAACCTCGGAGTGGACGTCAGACTGAGTGGAAACATGTGGAAGTGTGACTGTAACATGCGCACTCTACACAGGCGGATGGCCTACGACAGCAGCAGAGGACTACTGACATGGAGCCTGGTGTGTGCATACCCCTCAGTCCATTCAGGCAGAGACCTGCTACAGATACATGAGGATGATCTGAACTGTTATGATGCTGAAAACAGGCCAGGGATCCACCAACACATCACAGTCCACAAGGGATCCAGAGTACTTCTGACCTGCTATGCACACGGTAAGTCTGTGAAATAATAACTTTTTTACCCCATTTCTGATATCCTGAAATAGTGGCTGGGGGCTTTATATATCACAGATATTAGAGGTAGGCTTTTATTTGAGCAGGGATTTATTTTTTGTTTTCTTTGTTTAATGGGTAGAATTAAATGGAGTTAGAATTGCATTTTAAAGTGTAGAATATGAATTCTAAATGAGGCTTTTATTAGAGTTGGGTCTTGTTTCTTATTTTCTCTACAAGTAAAAATGGTAGTATTTAGCTCAAAACCTTGGTGTACCGTATTTTCCGGATTAAAAGTTGCGGTTTTTGCATAGTTTGGCGAGGGGAGAGACAAATACATCGGAGTGACTTGTATTTTGAATAAATTCAACGATAGGGTGTTTGTACACTGACAGCCGCTAGAGGAGGTGAGCAGCGAGCTGTCCATGCTGGCGCGCCGCACATTTGACGCGCGTTCCCCAAACAGATACAACCTGTTCTGCAGAGCAACTAATACAGTGGTCCCTCGTTTATCGCGGGGGTTACGTTCTGAAAATAGGCGAAATCTGCGAAGTAGATTCCTATGGGAAAACTTGCTCCAGCTAATGCATGATTCGCACAACAAATGGGACGCCGGAACGGATTGAATTTGTTAGCCGGGGCACCACAAATTATTACTTATTTGTTTTAAGGCTGTAAAACCCCTCACCACACACTTCATACACTATTCTCAGACAGGCATTAACATTTTCTCACATTTCTCTTTTAAAACACTCTCAAAATTCAAACGTTTGTAGATTTTAAATGAAAAATAAGTACAGTATTATAGAACTAAAGATCAAAACCTGTTTTCAGGCCCATACATTTATTTGAGAAACAAAAAAGAAAAAAAAAAAAAACGCTTTCCTACAAAAAAAACACGATGACCTCCAGAAACAACAAATTTAATTTCAATGATCAACGCTGTATAAAAAAATACATAAAAGTTGCACTAAAAAAAAAATCAGCGAAACAGCGAGGCCGTGAAAGGTGAACCACGTTATAGTGAGTAACCACTGTACACGTTTTTTTCTTATTCATTATGCATTTGTTGGCTCATGCGACTAACATACCGGAGCCACATATCACCCGGAAAATACAGTAAATGGGCTTGTATTTGTAAATCTGAGCCATCTTGACTTACAACCTAACACTTCCTGTTTAGTACAAAATAAAAGTACACTGGCAGTTCAGTGGAGAAAAAAACATTTTTTGCTTAAAGGTGCTGCCTACAATGTTGGCAAGGTAGATAGTAGCCAATCGTTCATATATATGTTTGGACATTCACTTGCAGAGTTGAAAACAGTCGTCACTGTACCTACTACAGAGTTAGCTTATCTAACCACAGAATGACTGAGAAGAGACAGCCTGCATTTTAGATTCCTTCTACATCTGGTACAGGTAAGGAAAAAAGAACAGACATACTAGGTTGACAACTGTGAGGCTGTAAACTGAGCTGACTGAAAGGTCGCCTGTTTAATCATCTGCATCGGTTTGCCATGAAAGATTGGCTATTAGCTAGTTTTCAAACATGGTAGACAGCACCCTTACATTAACATTAAAGTGACTAGTTTTGGCAAAATAACACTGACTAACATCAAACAATTACAATTTAGATTAGTGATTTATAACAAAAACGTTCAGCTTCTCATTTAACCCAAGCTTTTATTTGAGGAAATATGATCATTCTTTTCCACCCTGTTGTTAGTATTGTTGAGTTGACATCATATTCATCATCTTGTTTTTGTAGATTCACTGTGGTGGACCCCCAAAGGTCAAGTGTCTGTGAGCAAACCTGAAGCCAGTCTTCTCATCAGTGATGTCACAGAGGCAGATACAGGACTATACGTATGCGTGTCTGAATCAGAGCAAAAAGTTGTGTCCATGTATAATCTTCAAATCAGTGAGACAGCAGGAGGAAAAAGAAAACCCAGAAGTTTGACTAGATTCAGCCAAGAAATAATCCCACCAGACACCTTAAACAGAATGGGTCAAGTGAGAAATAAAACGGAGTCACAATCTCACTTGGTTCTAGCGGTGTGTTTATCTGTTTTCATCACATTTTTGATAGCCTTTATCCTTGGAGTCCTAGCAAGACCCTTTATTTGCATTCTGTGGAGCAGAGTCAACAAAAACAAAAGATCATCTGCAGCCAACTCTGTCTCAACTGAACAACAACAGCAATATGACAATGAAGCATTTGCCAGTGGTGAGGATCTAGAAGAGATACCTCCTCACAGGGAAAGGAGAGTCACATTTAGTGAAAATACGGAGGATATCACTGTGAAATATTATGATACTGTAGCCAGAGAGGATCAGCAAAGTATCAATAATGAGGCTGCAGTTGAATGTGAACCAAGCACAGCAAACAAGGATAAAAAGTGCGCAGATGGAGATTCAGAAAGTGAGAGCAATTTGCAACAAAACAGCCCTGAGGATAAACAAATCAATGATGAATGTGTTTCAGGAGTGACTGATGGAGCCCTCATACGCATCATGGAGTTTGAACACATCCCAGACTCTCTAGATCAGGAAGAGAAAACCAGTCTATCTTTACACTCTTCACATTCTTCCATGTCTGACAAGGACCATAGAGTGGACCAAGGAGCTCCGGTTGACCACTCCACACCAAAGACCAATCAAGTGTCAGAGGAGGCTATTCAACAGAGAGCTGTTAAAACAGTAGATGTGCCACAAATTACCATCGAAAGCAAAAATGAAATTCCTGGATTTCCCTCCGAACCCTTTTCAGATTGGTCGCCTCATGATAAATGGCAGGACGATGGAGAACAGTTTGAATTTAGTGATTCAGTTCAAAGCACATCTGCAAGGTCCAGCATTGTGAATGATTCCTTTAGTGGATTAAAACCCGTTGTGGTCCCCTCTCCAGATAAACAGATGGCAGATTGCAAGTCCAGCTCAAGCTCATGTGACAGTGACGATGAGCCTACATCTTACATTGTAAATCCTGACTCAGAAGAAGAGCAAGATATAGAAATGAGCACAACTCACAAGCTTATTTGTGACACTAATCCTGAGGTCACTATCCGTTCCCTCAGACAAGAGACAATAAGAGTAGGGCACTCTGTTTCATCTGACACCAGTGACATTGATGAGGAGTCAATGCATCACAAAGTTGAACAAGAAGCAAAAGACGAGGGCCAGGAAAAAGACCTGAGTTTGGGTGTTAACAGCAGTAGTAAGAGGCTGGATATCAGAGCACCATCTCAACCTTCCTCTACTTCTTCCAGTAGTGAAAGTGAAGATGAAAGAGCAAATCAAGAAGTTAAACCAAAGCAAGAGAACCTACTTTTGGCAACATTTCCAAACCGAGCATCTAAAACTATAGGTCAGACTCCAGATCTACAGTGGCCTGTTCTTGATCTTGAACAGGTTCCATCTATCAAAAAGCGTCTAGATATCAAACCATCATCACCAGAGTCTACTTCAGTACATTTCAAAATGAACAAAGAATCCACAAGGCCTCTAGCTATCAAAGCACCATTACCAACTCCTGAAACATCTTCTAGCAGTGATAGTGAAGATGAAAGAGCAGCTCAAGAAGTGAAACAGCAGCAAGAGAAGCCACATATGGCTGTACTGCCAAACCAAGCACCTAAAATTAGAACCTATGACTCACAGTGGCCTGCTATTGATCTGGAAAAAGTTCCTGAAGTCAAGAGGCGTTTGGATATCAAAGCTCCATCACCAGAGTCTAACTCATCTTCTAGTAGTGACAGTGAGGATGAAACAAGGCACCACAAAAGGAAGCAAGACCTTGCAACACAGTGGCCTGTCCTTGATGTGGAGCAAGTTCCTAAAATCAAGAGGTGTTTGGACATCAAAGCTCCATCACCAGAGTCTGACTCATCTTCTAGTAGCGACAGTGAGGATGACACAACACATCAAACAGATAAACCTACACTAAAGGAGAGGAGTATTGCAAAACTTCCATCTCATCATCCTCAGTCATCTTCTAGCAGTGACAGTGAAGGTGGAGCAACACAAACAGTGAAACAGGAGCAAGGGAAGCCACTTATGGCTATACTGCCAAGCCAATCATCTGAAACTGGAAGACATGACTCACAGTGGCCTGCTATTGATCTGGAAAAAGTTCCTGAAGTCAAGAGGCGTTTGGATATCAAAGCTCCATCACCAGAGTCTAACTCATCTTCTAGTAGTGACAGTGAGGATGAAACAAGGCACCACAAAAGGAAGCAAGACCTTGCAACACAGTGGCCTGTCCTTGATGTGGAGCAAGTTCCTAAAATCAAGAGGTGTTTGGACATCAAAGCTCCATCACCAGAGTCTGACTCATCTTCTAGTAGCGACAGTGAGGATGACACAACACATCAAACAGATAAACCTACACTAAAGGAGAGGAGTATTGCAAAACTTCCATCTCATCATCCTCAGTCATCTTCTAGCAGTGACAGTGAAGGTGGAGCAACACAAACAGTGAAACAGGAGCAAGGGAAGCCACTTATGGCTATACTGCCAAGCCAATCATCTGAAACTGGAAGACATGACTCACAGTGGCCTGTCATTGATCTGGAAAAAGTTCCTGAAGTCAAGAGGTGTTTGGACATCAAAGCTCCATCACCAGAGTCTGACTCATCTTCTAGTAGTGACAGTGAGGATGACCCAACATGTCAAACAGATAAACCAAGACCAAAGGAGAGGAGTATTGCAAAACCTCAATTTCATCATCCTCAGTCATATTCTTGTAGTGACAGTGAAGGTGAAAGAGTGAACCAAGAAGTAAAACAGAAGCAAGAGAGTATGCATTTGACAAAGGTGCCAAACCTAGAATCTAAAACTGTAAGCCACAATCCAGAAACAAAGCACCCCGGTCTTGATCTGGATAAAGTTCCTGAAGTCAAGAGGCATTTGGATATCAAAGTGCCAATACCACAGTCTGATTCATCTTCTAGTAGTGACAGTGAGGATGAAGCAAGGCACCACACAAAGAAGCATGACCTTCTAACAGAGTGGCCTGCCCTTGATCTGGATAAACATCTGAAAATTAAGAGGCATTTGGACATCAAAGCTCCATCACCAGAGCCTGACTCATCTTCTAGTAGTGACAGTGAGGATGACCCAACATGCCTAACAGGAAAACCAAGACCACAGGGGAGTATTGCAAAACCACCATTTCATCATCATCAGTCATCTTCCAGCAGTGATAGTGAAGATGAAGGGGCAACACAAGCAGTGAAACAAGAGCGAGGGATGCCACATATGGCTATACTGCTAAACCACGCATCTAAAACTGGAAGCCATGACTCACAGTGGCCTGTGCTTACTTTGGAGAAAGTTCCTGAGGTCAAGAGGCGTTTGGATATTAAAGTTCCATCACCACAGTCTGATTCACCTTCTAGTAGTGACAGTGAGGATGAAGCAAGGCACCACACAAAGAAGCATGACCTTCTAACAGAATGGCCTGCCCTTGATCTGGATAAACATCTGAAAATTAAGAGCCGTTTGGACATCAAAGCTCCATCACCAGAGTCTGACTCATCTTCTAGTAGTGACAGTGAGGATGACCCAACATGCCAAACAAGAAAACCAAGACTACAGGGGAGTATTGCAAAACCACTATTTCATCATCATCAGTCATCTTCCAGCAGTGATAGTGAAGATGAAAGAGCAACACAAGCAGTGAAACAAGAGCGAGGGATGCCACATATGGCTATACTGCTAAACCACGCATCGAAAACTGGACGCCATGACTCACAGTGGTCTGTGCTTACTTTGGAGAAAGTTCCTGAGGTCAAGAGGCGTTTGGACATCAAAGCTCCATCACCAGAGTCTGACTCATCTTCTAGTAGTGAAGATGAAACAAGGCCCCACGCAGACAGAACAACACCAAAGGAGAATAGTGCAAAACCTCCATTTCATCATCGTCAATCATCATCTAGTAGTGATAGTGAAGATGAAAGAGTGAACCAAGAAGTGAAACACAAGAAAGAGAGTATGCATTTGACAAAAGTACCAAACCTAGACTCTAAAATTGTAACCCATAATCCAGAAACAAATTGGCCTGCCATTGATCTGGAGCAAGTTCGGAAAATCAAAAGACGTTTAGATATTAAAGCACCATTAGCACAGTCTGATTCATCTTCTAGTAGTGACAGTGGGGATGAGACAAGACACCACACAAAGAAGCATGACCTTGCAACACAGTGGCCTGTCCTTGATCTGGAGCAAGTTCCTAAAATCAAGAGCCGTTTGGACATCAAAGCTCCATCACCAGAGTGTGATACTTCTTCTAGTAGTGACAGTGAGGATGAAACAAGGCACCACACAGAGAACCCTGACCTCCAAACACAGTGGCCTGCCATTAAGCTTGAGCATGGTATGTGTGTCAAGAGACGACTAGATATTAAAGTGGCTTCTGACTCATCTTCTAGTAAATATAGGCCAGGAAAATCTGAAATGCCTCGAGAAATCAATGCAACATCAGCACTTTCTGATTCATCTTCTTGTAGTGACAGTGAGGATGAAACTGTCCAGAAGCCAGGAGAAATGGAATTTACAAATCACCCTCAAACAGGACACATTGAAACACAGTGGCCTTCTGTAGCTCTTGGTAGTCTTACTCAACTCAAGAGGCGTATGGACGTTAAAGCTCCATCACCACCTCTTGACTCCATATCAAGTGAGGGTTTAATCCATACAGTGCAGGTAAAGATGATGGAAAGTAAGAAAATGTCATCATCCAACAATTCACATGAGCAAGAAGTGGATTTGAAATATTCACATAGTCCCAGCAGTGTTAAGAGTAAAGGTATTCCCCAAATCAGCAGGCGTCTTGATATCAAAACATCACTGCAACCAGATGCAGCTCTTAGGAATGTGTCTCCAGGCTCTCGACAAACTGAATCAAACTCCTCTAGTAGTGACAGTGAAGATAAAAACAGAGACCACAAAGCCAAATTAGGAAAAGGAGCATTTGATATATCAAAAGAGACACAAAAGGCATTCATTAGGGCTCCAAAACCCCCACTGCTGAACATTTGTCACAGCACTAAAACAAGTGAAAACATTAAATTGGAAAAGTATACAGCGATTACAGATGACTTTGAGAGCAAAGCCACAACTGACAGTAAGAACCCAGCAGAAGAAATAAACCCAGAGCTTCAGTCACGGTGGGCCACAATGAATCTCGGCATCTCCCGTTTCCGAAAGCGTCTTGATATCACGGCACGTTCAAATGAACCGCCCAAATTGCCTTCCGTGCTTCCACCAGCCTGCTCCAGCAGTGACAGTGAGCCTGAGAACCCAGTTGACTCAAGAACAAAGGGAAGCTTGACAGATCAGGTGGACAACGCTGGACAAGTTAAAGAGCCATTAAAGACAGAGCACAGCCTCCGTACATATGGGGACAAGTCAAATCAAGATACTATGTTGACTGGTTTTGGCACTGCACATGTTAACAGGTACCCGGACATAAAAGTCAGAGAAAATGTTCCTGTTAAACAGGATAAGAGAGGTGTTCTTATGAATGCATTGTTACGAAAGGACTCCTCTTCCAGGAGCAGTGAGGATGAGACAACAGTCCACAGCAATCTTGACCGAAGTTCTGGTATCCCTCATGTGAAGCAGAGTCTTAACATCAAGACGCCATCACCGCCACCTGCTAATTCCTCATCTTCCTCGAGTGAAAGTGAAAGCGATTGTGCATCAAAACTTTCGTCCATGACAGATGAGTCTATTCAGTATAAGCGTTCAATTATCAAAACTTCTTTCAGCTCAAGTGAGGTGGATACCTCTCTTGCCCTCCAAAGTTCCAGTTTGGCCTTTGATGATGTAATAAAGAGAAAGATTCAAGAGTCTAAACAGACCTCAGATGTAGACATGCCTCCCAGTATCAGGTGGACTGGTATTGGTAGTTATCTCTCTGACCTTTCCACCCCAAGTTCAGGGAGACAGCTGCATGGCCTATCATCCCTACAGCAGCCTTCCTCTGCAGTGCCGGAACATCCTCCTGACTCTTCCAGCAGTGAAAGTGAAGATGACACAAAACAAGACAAGGTGGCAATGAATGTAACATTTACACATTCATACTCATCTTTCAGTCATAGTAGTGTTCCTATGACATCAAGCAAAACCTTTGAGAAGTCTGACAACATAAGCACAAATGACACGTTATCTGGGCAAAGGAAAGGTCTCAGCGCCCTAAAAGCCATGTCATCAGAGAGAAGAAAATGGGAAGCAGAATATGAGAACTTAAATGAGGCTAAAACCCATCTATTTGTTGATCAGGTTCCACAAAGTGATACCAGTGTTATGTATCAAAGGTGGGATGACAACATCGAGCCACTGAACAAACCAGAAGCCCTTCTATCCCCTACCTCAGAACAACCTGGAAACATTATGTACAGTGTTTCCCGATACAGGAGGCATCTTTTTGAAAATACTGAACCACCCCAAGAAACTCCACCTCCTGTTCCAGAAACACCACCACCTGATGAGGATGTAGAGCTTACATGCGCAACTCCACAGGGCAAGGAACACACCTGGAAAAGTAGAAGTACGTATTTGCAGCAGAACACTTCACATATGCCACAATACCCATATTCTGACTCATCACCTATTACTGAAGTTTAAAAGTAAGACAAGCAAATGTTTGTAACTGCTATCTGTATCATAGATGATCTTTACTGAAAACTGTGTATTTGTTGAATGTTTGAGATAAAATGTAAATTACTATATTGAAGTATTATGGAGTGAAAATAGAGCATGCATATTGTGTGAAAATTATGTATCAGGACCAATTTTGTAATGACAATCCTTACTACTGTAATGGACATGAATTATTCATAAATTTGTGATGAAATATCTGCCCAAGCTACAGAATTAATTATATAGTGTATGAATAAGAAAAACAAGGTATGTATTAATGTTTTTGTCATTGACAAACCTTTAAGTAAAGAGCCCAAATATAAGCCAGTAAGTTAATAAACCCTTTTATTTATGTATATAGACATAGGTTATATTGAAAACAGACATAGAGACACATAGTTTACATACATATATACAGTTGGGACAAGGCTGTTCAACCTCCTGCATTGTCTGGGAATACTAAAACTGTACTCGCTGCAATCTCCACTTAATTCTCCATCTAAATGTTATGCTGATGCTTCATATATTGTAACCAAGTGTCATCACTCTTTTTCAAGTGTAATGGAATAAAATGACTCTGTGCAAGTTATTCATTTCCAATAAATGAAATGAAATTCCTATGTAGTGGCTGTGGTTCTGTTCTGCTGTACCACATATGCGGAGATGGGTTAATGCAGGAGGGAACTCCTGTTCCACCGTGAGGTTACAGGTGTGTTCCAGGTCTTAATAATCACAATCATGCCTTTCTTTCAGGTAACATGATCATGAATATCAAATTAAGCACAAAACGCTTGCACAAATTCCTATACAAAACAAAAACATGTCAAAAGTGTTTTCAAAAAATCTCATCCATTCACAAAAGGCTCTGTTGGAGCAATGCATGCAAATATTAAATCTTCTGACAATTCAGCATCACACCACAGCCAAAGACAAATTTATACATGTAATACAAGAACAATACACTAGGCAAAAAAGAACAGCATAGCATCGTTACACAGTTCCAAACTGTCCGTGTCCATTGTTTTGATTAGATCCTACAGGTGGTACAAAGCGATGCCTTTAGCAAACTTACCTTTCTACAAAGCCTAAAGGACCTCATCCTGAAAGGGTCACTGGTCTTCCACTGTAGTTACATTATTAACACTGTCAGTGTTGGGAGAGATGCTACTAATAAAGGGAGACTTGAAACTATCAGTGGACTAAGGAAGACAGAACAGATACCACATATCAAGACAAAATGGACACCAACTAGTTCTATGTCAACTTATAACACAGCCCAAACAGTCTGAATTCATCCTGAAATAATCCCTGACCACTCAGTGTGTCTGTGTTCTTGAGTGTGTGTGTGTGTGTCATATGTGTGCATGTGTATACAGACAGGTGACAAATTAAGGGAGAACACCTGAGAGTTCTCTTCCACAACTGACCCACTGACAGGGCACAAAGGGTTTGAGGACTATGAAAATGATGTGAATCATGTACTGTGGCCTTCAGTCACCAGATATAAACCCAACTCTGAATGGCTATGAGAGATTTTGAACCAACAGTGCTCTCCACCACCATCAAAACACCAAATGTGGGAATATCGTTTGGAAGAATGGTGTTCATCTCTGCAGTGGAGTTCAGACTTGTAAAAGCAATGACACAGCATTAAAGAAGCTGCTCTGGTGACACTAAGACACTGGATGTTGGTATTTTCCTTTAATTTGTTATTTGTCTGCACAGTCGGGTTTGTTGGTATGTGTGTGGGACACACAAAGTGACTTCATTGTTTTTGAGGCACAGTAATACTCTTACCTACACAACGAAGATACATAAATTGGTCATCAGACCAATAAATGCTTGTCAGAGCGCTAGTGGCTCATCGTTGTACTTTGATAAGAGTAAGTAAGCAGCAATGCTAATTTGTTTGGTGTTATGAGGTCTGAAGCCTTTGCAAGGGATTAGGAAATGGTTAGCATAAGTTAGAGCAAAACAGCAGGAGGGCCCAAAAACCAAAAGAGAGCACTGGCACAAATCAATAATAAATGGCACAGGCATCAGAAACCTGCAATTAACCATTTGACACAGTGTGCTTCTTTAAGAACTCTATCTAAATCCAAACATGACAAACAATAGTTAGCGCCATCTGTCCAGAAAAGCTCAAGTTCAAGTTCATTGCACAGAAATATACTGTAATGTGCCCAGGTCAACATGACCCTGTTTAAGACTCAGACACAATGCATGAATGGTCACTTCTGTTGGTTTCTCTGTGCTGAAGACAAGGGGGTGAGGAGTGCTCCTCCCACACAATACCATTTTGCGTTCATCATCCATGTGTGATGGGTCATGTCATCCTAACACAGACAGCAATATGACGTGTCACAGTGAGAGAGAGCAATGCCACCGGGGGATTGCTGCAAGTTTGCCCACTATGCATCTAGAGAACGTAACTTCACAATGTCAACCCCTTCCACTCTGGGCAGCATGCACCCAGGCTGCAAAACCCCTTCGCCCCCACCCCTGCCCACCCTCAGTCTGAACTCTCTCCTTCGCCGCCACTGCTGACGTACATCTTTGACATTTTTGTATTGTTTACTTATTGGTTGTTGATTCTCATGCCGTTGTTGTCACAGTTGTTTTTGTATTTACTGTTTTGCTTTGCAGCTATGACATCTGTCTCTCCTTGTACCATTCCACAAACTCGTCCAACAAAACTGGCCCTGATTAAAAAAAAAAAAAAAAAAACAACAAAAAACGAAAAGTGATTATGAAACATCAACAAAAGTCCATCCTCTTATCATAATTATGCATATGAATATGTCCACTTACAGGCACCATCCTCATCATAGTTACTGAGGTCCAGGTTGATTGTCCTGCTGAACTCTAAAACATTGCACCATTGGTCTTTGTTGATGACTTTGTACTTGGATTGCTGAAGAATAAGAAATTAATTCAAAATTAATTCAACCCTATACACCCTCTGAATGGGCCATCTAATTATTTCTGGTGACCTTACCTCTAGAAACTGATTAAACACGGGAAACAGTGGCCACGTCTTTCCCAGTAGAAGCCCAAGCATACACTTGGCTGTGTTCAAGTCCAAACTCCTCTGATCCTTTTCCTGTCCAAACAAAACACCCATCTTCATGAAATCATTGCAAAAATGACGATGCTTCTTTAATGCACTGCTCTTACTGCTTATAAAATGCACACAAGACCGTTATTAACATTTATACAAGATTTTGGGCTTTTATTCAGGCATTAAATAGTCTTTTACCATATAAAATAGACCTAATTTGTTAATTGATGCCTCGGTCCTATCCATTTAAATTTTACTGTAAAACCAAATTGAATTTTGCTTTAGGATTATGTGCTTCTAAGCAGAAAAGACTTACCCGGGCAAAATCAAAGGCATATCTATAAATCAGCTTAAAACTGGTACTGTCATTCAGGACAGATCGCAGGTAGTCGAGTGAGTTCCTCAGCCTCTCTGTGGAGTCACACCTGACAACAGGAGAAAAACTTCTTAGACACACTCGACATCACCCCCACCGACTCGTCAGAAAACAAATGGCACATGTGACAAGAGAAAGGGGAGAAATCGATTCTTAAAAATAAAGCTGTGACATACTGCAGTGACCCCATCCCCCTCAGCCACTCCTGGAGGGTGAAGTATCCCATACTCTGGGCATCCAGCTTCCAAGCAAGAACTAGCATCACCACCTGGGCACCAAAAAAAAAAAAACCATTTATAGCCACCAACAGCCTCAAGTAAAAATGTGTCAGATCACATTATCAGTGTGTTACACAGCAATTACTGAGAATGCTGACTAATTAAGTAAGTAACTAAACAGAAAGAAGCTGCACCCTCAAAAATTAAACTTAAGCTTTTTCTTGCCATTTTTGTAATTGTAATTTTCATTCTCAGAAATTATTATTCCTGTCTTAATATGTACCATTCACTCCCTTGCTGACATGTCTGACAAACTGCTGAAGTGAAAAGCAAAGAGAAGTTGACATCATGCGAGTGAACTGCATGACTTGTGTAAATGTTTAAAAAGTGCAGGGGGCAAAAAGAGAATAAAAAGGTGCTTACATTTTCTGGTTCAACCCCAATATCTTCACAGAACTTCTCCATGCCTTCTGGACCCACAACATCATCACAACCTGTTTTAGAAAGTGACAATTTACACACTGATTAGCTATTAAATGTAAAACAACAAAGAATCTTTGAGATGCAAAAACCTTACCTGCATATTCATAAAACCACTCCAAGCATCTTTTACTGGAAAATGTGTCCTCCTCACGGATTTGTAACGTTTCATGTTTCCTGAAAACACTGAAGATTAAAGGACAATTTTAATCAGATGCTATATTTGTCTCAATAATCTGATGCTTCTGTTTGCCTTGATGAAAACCCAGCTATAATACTGAAGCTGCATATTTGTAATCTTGAAGAACCTGTCCTGACGACTTTTCTTGGCTGACATGTCATCTCCAGCAGAGGGTCTCCTCTTTTTCCTAGGAGGCATGGTTCTAGAGCAACAAGCTGGAAGACAAAAGGAAAAAAAGATGTTTGTGACGTTAGTAAAACACATTTTCTTTTGTAAAACACGCATGTTCCTTCAAGCAGCTGGAAGGCATTTCATCTTGGACGTAGGTTATTACAGATTATCCAGGGAATGACAAGAAAAAAAACAGCATCATTACCTGAGGGATGGCTGTCCTGTCCAACGTCTTCTGTCAAGTTCTATCAATACACACAAAGAAAACATATGCTTATGCACAAGACAATGTACATAATTTTACAAAATATAAAATACATAAACTAATGATATGCGTTTACCAGCCTGTGTAATGTGTGGTGGATCTTATGGATGCTGGCCAGTGTAGTCAAATGGGAATTCAGCGGAAAATCTGATATGAAAACAAAATAAAGAAAAACATCAATAATCTAACTAAAGCATAACACAGGTCCTTGTGTTCCTAATCAAAACAGGTAAGGGGGATACTGGGTGCAACGAAAGTGACATCATCATAGCAGCTTCTGGACCACAAATGTCAACTTACTTCTACTTCGCCAATAATCTCGAGAAACTCTACACTCCTGACATGCAGTCATGTAATCTCAGGTCTACGTTTCTGAAAAATATCTCTTATACGAAGGAGGGAGTGACTTCCCTGCATTCCTCGAAAGACATGCTAACTCGAAAGATTTGATCACGCATTGGCCATCTTGCCTCAAAATGTCCAGTCGCCTGAAAGAGCTGCTGTCAAAACACCGATACTTTTAATGTGTTTCCGACGGAAACGAACGGAGAATCCAGCACACTGCCGTACACATATTAGCACTAGCTGCATACCTAAAATAGCAGTGCAGACGCGCAACTTGCACAGAGTTTACAAAGTATCTAGAGAGTTGCGCTTCTGGGCGTTGTAGTCCATTTCCTTCACAAAGGCCGCTGACACGTCAACTCCGCTTGGGCTACAAAACTACAATTCCCATATCTTAATACGACTATTTCTTCCAGACCCTCTACCCCCCCAACATTTACCCCAACTGATTGAATGCATTTTACGTTGTTTAAAAAAATCTAACATTTTATCCCTACAAGAGAATGAGCACTGCGCATACGTTTTGCACCATCTGATATGGGTGCCGCAGAGCCCGACAGCACTGCAGCAGCGGGCAATGAAAGATGTTTTAGACAACTGCGTCACAATTTTCCTTTTCTGTTACAGTACGCAGAGGACCAAAAATGACCGATCAACAAAGGCATCACGCTTCTCCCGAGTTTGAGCTGAAATCTGCCATGTAAACCTCAGTGATGAATATATAGATCGCAACACACCGATTACTGTCGAAAATCTTCAGATTTCAGCTCACGACGGCGGCATTCAAGTGAGCACTGCTAACGCTACACATTAAAATAACTCCAGGGAAGCTGTCGGCTCAAAAGTGACCACCTGTGTGGTCAAAGCTGCTGAATTTACACTTGCTATCCTTCCTTTGTTGTCGTCAAAGACAGCACTGGCATATACAAAGAGATCAGCGACGAGCACGGGATTCATGCTTTCTCCTACAATCCTCCAGAGCGACGGGCTAAAAGTTCACACAGAAACACAACGCGACTGCTGGCTTCTTTCCGACAAGCGCTGCCTCATCTGTAAAGGGATCCGATTTCATCGAGAAAAGCCTCTGGAGCGTTACTACTTACTTGCCGCATCAGAGTGCATTTTTATGAAACATACAACTGTCTGTGGGAAGTCCGCAGACCGGCCAATAGGCGGGCCTTGTCAACGTAAACCACGCCCGCGGACGATGATTGGACCAGAATATCGTTGAGATCCGCCTTTAGTCACTAATCATTGGTTAACTCAGATGCCATGTCACTAGGCGTAAGAAAGAAAACTAGTCCCCTCCTACACTCAAACGAGATTCGTCAGAGTTTCCAAACAGGTTGAAGTGGGTCTGAAATTCATTGGTCTGGAAGGTACCACGAGCACATCAATCACCAGAATTTCCTCGTGGAAGGCTGGAACCAGCCCACGATGGAATCTGATTGGTCGATTCAGGCTTAAGTTGAACACCTAGTGTGACTGCTGTTTGGGTTCGTTTGACAGCTCATCCCGATTGAGGTCGGCGGAGGTTCGTCCAAGAGAGTATGACATCCTAATTTATGAGACGAAAGGAACACTGGAGTTAACAGAACTTAAGTATTTGTTCCCAAGTCAGTCTTGACATGTTTGCAAATAGTATTTAAATTAGACTCCTGTTAATTTAACTACGTCAATTTCGCCAGGTAAACTGAAGCTCACAGTCATCACGACTGTTTTTCTATGCCAATAATGTTAAACTGGAGACTATAAGGGAGAGTTAGACAAGTCAGTGGGTTAAATAAGTCTGTATGATGATAACCCCCAAAAGCAATCATGTGACCACAAGGCAAGGAAATACACTTTACAATCTTGGATTCAAGCAGAATTACACTTGAAGTAACCGTGTTGGGGAAATTATTTGAAGTCATGACAAAAGGTCATAAACAAATATACAAAGTAAACTATTTAAAAAGGATTTTTGTGGCTCAATAGGTAGAGTGGGTTGTCCAGGAGCTGAAGGGTTAGCGGTTCAAATCCCGGCTTCTCATGTCCACAGGCCAAAGTGTCCTTGAGCAA
>JAQQAE010001974.1:0-23546 GCA_029823295.1 Pseudamia nigra
TCCACCTTCCTCCTCTGCATCATGTCAGCCAGCTCTCTAGCTTTTCCTGTCATAGTTCCAACATTCAAAGTCCCTACGCTCAGTCCTAGACTCTTGCCTTTCCTCTTCTATCTCTGCCTCCAGACACGCCTTCCACCTCTCCTTCTTCCACCAACAGTAGTCCAGTTTCCACCAGCACCCTGTTGGTTAACAGCACTGATGGCTGTCGTTAACCTGGGCCTTGACCGATCCGGTTTGGAAGTCATATGAATGATTCGCATGTTTGATTTGGTATAGGTTTTATATCGGTTGCCCTTCCTGATACAACCCTCTGCATTTATCCGAGCTCGGGACCAGCGTAAAAAAGAACACTGGCCTGTACCCCCCCACACGGCTGCATTTGTCCCCCCTCATGGCTGCAGGAGTATTTAAAAAAAAAAAAATCACTCTTGCTGGTGACACCACCAAATCTTGGGATTTTTAACATGTTTCACAAGTTTTATAGATAAATGCAACCAGTCATCACCTTTTCACCTGTAATAATAACAGTTCTCTGAAAAAAAAAGGACTTCAATATCAGATTTAACAAATTAACAAAAGGGATCTAAAATGAATCTTTGCATCATGCAAGAGAGGAGACATTTACATCCCTGTGAACTCCATTTTTTAACCGTTTCATTTATGACCCTATGAGGTTCTATCCTTAAGGACGTCAGCAGCATATGCTCTCTACTCGACAGACTGCTGATATATTCAACTGATGACTAAATCAATCTCCTCCATATAATTTGACATAATTTCACGTTGTGACAATCATTTTTACGTTGATCATTATGCATTAATTTTATTTACTCTGTTTATCCAGGTTAGTCCCATTAAGATCTGGCCTAGAGCACAGCAGCATAGTTGCATTAAAAAAAAGAACAGATTAGGTTAACAATATTAAAACTTGCACAAGCACACGCGCCCACACATGGTAGACTGTAGTGATCGACCGATACCGATAATTAGTAGTTAAGGATGCCGATGACCGATATTTGGAGCCGGTATTCATTTGCAGTACAAATTGAGGTAAAAATGTTGAATAATACAAACACTTAACTCGGTTTAAATGCCTAAAGCATGTTTATTTAACCAAACCAATAGAAAATAAATAGGTCCAGAAGTGCATGGATCCTAGACTCACAAGTTATTGTCGTAGTCGTGAGCTGTAGAGTGTGTCATCTGACTTTCACATAAACACACACTGTTCTCCACATGACATAAATTGTTCCCATTGATAATACATAGTCTGCTGAGAGCAGGACCAGCGAGCTAATGTTATGTTAAGAGCTAGTCAGCCTTCATCTCAGCATGCTTCCTTGCAACAAAACAAGACTGAATTGAATTTCTTACTCGCTATCACACACATAAGCTTCTACAATCACGGACCATTTCCACATCGATATTACCAACAGCATTGTTTCAAGTAATTCACAGACATGTCGGGAGGTGCTACTAGCTTAGCAGAGCTGCTAATGTTTACTCCGCTTGTACGTTATTCTGCTGCAGACCAACGTTAGAAGTAGTTGTGAGAATTAGCGCAGAGGGATGTTTATTACAATTTCTGAGTTTACCTTCGACACATGTTTGCTCTCCAGAAAGCGCAAACACATGTGTTTTGTCGTGTGGAGAACCACATGACAAAACTTTCCCTCTCTGCCGTGTGTGTGTTTGTGAGAGTGAGAGAGTGAGAGAGAGTGGACAGTTTTCGCTTACTGTGGTTTGTTTAACCAATCAGATGGCACCGCGGGCGGGACAATGCTGGAGACAGAAGTAGCAGGAGGGAGGGGGAGAGCGCGAGAGTGCGAGAGGACAGTGTCTGAGCCAAAATAAAACAGTTTTTAATTGATTTCTTGATATTGGCCAGTCGGATTAAAAAAAAAAACGCACACCGATATACAGCAAAATTCCAAATATTGGCACCAATAATCGGTCTGGCTGATAATTGGTCGACCTCTAGTAGATGGTGTGTAGACTCGATTTCTCCAGAGCTTTAAACTCTTTCAATGTAACAAGTGCTCCAAGTTGAAGATCAGACTGAATTTCATTCCAAGCATTAGGTCTTGAAAACCCAAACACTTTCTTGCCCAGTTCAGTCTGTACTTTGGAGACCAGTGCTGTGGTGTTATTTACAGTTCTGAGAAAGTATTACACTGCGCTAGGTTTGTTCTGTTATTGTTGTCTTTAGGTTTATGGCAGCCATGCATGTGCACTAAAATGAATAAATTTGATGCTAAAATCAGTATGGGGGTGGAATTTGCAAATACCACCATTAACTTTTTTTCTGTAGGACTGTAAATAAAAAAAATATAGAATACGCACACAGTATAAACCCCATAAAAATATTAAATGGCTTCACCAGGCAAAAAAAATAACATAAAATAAACAAACATTGAGTGTGCCGTCCATTTCTGTCGCAAGAAGTAGAACAAACCATTTGACACGCACTGAATGAAAACTGGTTTAAAGTCACTAGATCTCAAACAGTATTTTCATGTGTCCCAGTAAAAATTTTAAGTGCAATGTTTATCAGATCATAGTGACTGTATTCTTCAAGATTCTTGTAATCTGTGAGCTGCATGCAAGTCCTCTCATTTCGGCACAATTCCAAAATGGGAAGCAGCATGTCAGTAAAGATTTGCAGCCATTGAGGTGGTTATTTTCTTGCATGTTCGCTCCAGCAACTGGACTGGTGTGAAAACCACAACCTGGATGACTGAGAACCTTCACTGATATGACCATACAGTGACAGAACCAGAAAACAAAAGGTACTAAATATTTGAGCATGTCTCCAGTATTAAAGATGCAGTAGATGTTGGGGAACTAGCTAGTAGGTGATTGTGGTGGGCTGCTACAAATGATTAAAGGTCGACATGGCTTAGAACCTCGTAGACCATGGTGGGCAATGAAGACCAGTGTCCTGCTTGTTTTGCCACCCATCATAGGTGCAGGAGCTCTGTACAAACAAGACAAACAGCCGTAGTAGCAGCTAGGGAACTAACAGCTGTAGTGATCTAACCACAGAGTGACTGAGGAGTTTGCATTTCAGATTCCTTCAACATCTGGTACAGGTAAAAAGGCATACTGGCCTAGCAACTGTGAAGTTCAATGGCAGGCTGTCTTTTTAATCATTTATAGAGGTCCGTCATCCAGATCATAGTTCTCTTCCATGTTTGCTCCAACAACTGGACTGATGTGTTTTGTTGAAAGAGAAGTATGACCTGGAAGACTGAGAACCTTCACTGACATATGGTTTTGCATTTTGGGCCAAATGCCCAAGGACTTGTACAGAAATATGAAAGAACATCCAAGAATATGCTCATAACCTGACAAAATTACAGACTCAAGACTTGCACACAGCCGTATTTATCTTATTGCATTTTACACATCATTTGTTGTTTTAACATTTGCAAACAAATGCTAAACTGTCAATGTATGTTTTGTGCTGTATTTTTGTGATGGAACTCATCCTGTGCTTACTATCATTATGATCTCTAGGTGGACCTCTGTGCTCACAGTCATCTCTGCGCTCTGCGATCTGTTATACCCACCGTTAGGACGACAGTCTCTGTAGCGGGCAGCGAAGCTTTTCTCTCCTCCATCACGACCGCTGGCACAAGGAAGTTCCCAGCTTTCCACCCGGGCCTTTTCCCGCTCACGCCAACTGCCTGCGACAAGGTAATCAAATAATATGAACCAAAGCTGCAATTTTAGAAACATCAGGAATCAGTGTTTTGGAGGACGTAACAAAAACATGTATAATATGAAGTACAGTGACGTAAATATTATTTAACATTTCAGTTATTACTGAAACAAGCCAACTTACTGGAGACATGCCTTAAATTTATCGTGGCCAAGTAAGGCTGTCGTGATGCTGATATGAGATAATTCACTGTCGTGCAAATTGTCAAAACTACCAGTATTGCTACACTGTAGATTGTAGTAAGTCTAGTAAATGACAAAATATTCATAACCCATTGTTGAAACATTAGAGATACAAACATTCAAATACCGGGGTTCCTGCTCTTCTTGAAATTATTTTCCAAGACTATTCCAGTTGCTGCAGTATGACAGATAAATTACACCATACATTGATACATCCTCCTGACAGACCATGTTCACAATCATGGGCCAATATTACCAATAACAGTCCTGGAGATGATTATCATCGCTACGTAAGCTAATCATGATTTAAAACATAACTGCCATCTGGTCATTATACATAACTGCAAAGGGCCTCTGTGCAACATTATTCATTTCTGCTGAGTTGATGAAAATTTTTAGAACACATCAGGTTACATCAGTGTCTGTCACTCTCAAATTTAGAAATTCTAAGTACAGTGGTCCCTCGCTATATCGCGGTTCGCCTTTCGCAGTCTCGCAGATTTTTTTAAAGTGCAATTTTCATGTTTTTTTTTTTTTACAGCATATGAACGAGCATTGTGTTCTATGTCCTGATTGGCTAAAGGAAAACCCGGGAATTGTGTTCTGCATCCTGATTGGCTAACGCCATTGTCAATCAATCTCCTCTGCTGCGTTTCCTGTACTGTACAGTACAGAATGTGTTCAGCTCATAAAATTTACACAAATGTTCGATCGCTAGCAGTGTGACTCTGAAGTGCTGTATGTTTGCAAGTTTTCTCCCTAACAAAAAAACCCAAAATGTCGACGAAGGCCTTCATTGGAAAAAGACACTTCAGCAGAGCGGTGCCAGGAGAAAGAGGCGCCGTCAGAGGAACTGTGACACGTGAGGCACTATTAATAATTTCTTATGTTTCCAGCTTCATAGGTTATTCCTTAAAATCTACGAAGGTTTGAATTTTGAGAGTGTTTAAATAAGAGAGAAATGTGAGAAAATGTTAATGCCCGTCTGAGAATAGTGTATAAAGTGTGTGGTGAGGGGTTTTACAGCCTTAAAACAAATATAATAATTGTAAAAAAATAAAGTTGACTACTTTGCAGATTTTGCCTATTGCAGGTTATTTTTAGAACATAACCCCGAGAGACCACTGTACAAAGATTTTAGTAGGCAAAAGTACATGTGGCAGGTGGATCCAGGAATTTCTTATCACTGTTTTAAGCATTGTGAGACAGGGCATGTTTTCTTTACATTTTCATTAACTTTTTAGCAATAAATGAAAAAGTGAGAGATACTTAGGAAAAGGATTTTTATGAATATTGTATCTAAAAAATTGATGTGAATCCAAGCAAAAACCAGTATTTGAGTGATTCAAATATACTTTTTAAATCTGTTGTGCAGTAAAAAATTGGGCCAGAGATTGGCATCTACCACTGAAGATGAGATGACTGGGACTAAATGAATGTACATGAATAAATGAATGAATTCAGTCAAATATTGTCAAATATGGTGTGGATCCAGACCTGTTGGAAGACTGCACTATGGGCCTTGGTGGAGGTCTGTGATCCACTGAGTGCCATTGTCATTCATGATGGATTACAGTTTAGAATGACGTCAAAAAATGTCATGTTTATTTTACATAAAAAAGCAGGGTAGATAAAGTCAAACTGTGCCAACAGTGGAAATGATTAAGATGCAATGAAGCATTTCAAGTGAGAAGAGCTACCATGGTCAGCACTGAGGTACCCCTGTGACTTAGCAAAGTACGTAGGAGGCACGCACACACAAAAAAAGGCGAAGATATAATAATTTCTTCTGTCAGTTCCTGGGGTGCGAGGAGACAGCAAACAGCTGGTAGCACAGCCCACAGTGACGCCAACAGCATGATGACACAAGAAAAAAGCAAGTGAGAAAGAGGGGAAGACGGTGTATGAGAATGGAGGGTGTCCAACGGAGGAGCTAAAATTGGAAAAAGACAGAAAAAGCATCCGATTAGAGACGGGGAGGGCAAGGCGGTGGTACTGATGAGAAGACAATGTGCGGAAATGTGTTTGCCCAATCACAATAGCTTTTGCGTTGATGAACTGTATTCATGAAATTATGCCTAACAAGTGGCTTTTTCACCTGCAACCCTTTTCACCCGCCCTTTGGTCTATGCTATTTGTCACTTTTCTCTTATACACCCTCAGAGACTCCTCTAGAGAGTGTTTTTAATTAATCTCTTCTATCCTACAAAACTAAAGCCCTGCTATATCACTGATGCTCTAGAGACTCTGATTGGCCGGGGGCGCCAGGCCAGGAGGAGATTCATTTTTCTTGCTCTTCTCAGGCAGTGAAAAAGAGATTACATGTTGGTACAGTTAAATTAAAGGTATTGTCATCATATAATTGCAGCTATTACACATTTGACCTTGTGAGTATACATTTAAGTCCACTGCTGCTCTATAGGAGATCATTTTGGTATCAGTATTTGGTGCAAGTGACATTTCATTTAGTTAAGTTATTTTTAAAAAGCATGCAATCTGACGAATACTTTAGCTCTGCTGCTTCACTGACAATTCCCTGGTCCAGTGGTCCTCAATGAGATGACACTGACATCTGACCCATACTGATGGTGTAGTGGCGTAAAGCACAAGCCAGAAGCACTTCCCTTATATTTGCATTAGGGATTGGTTGTGGAGGCTGAGGTACCAGCTGCCCTGCCTCTCAAACAGCCTGTATAGAGATGAATTGCTCCCTGGGTGTCGATAAGTCACCATGGCACACCACGGTTACCATGGAAACTACGCAAACACAGCATTGTTGAGGACACAAGTAAAATGAAGTTGATTACACATTCCTTTTTTGTTCTCAAGAGCTTCCCAGAGGAGCTTTCCAGGACTCTGCCTCAAAAGGATATCCCTGTTTTTATGCATCCTCCATTCCACGTACGTATGCATCAGCTCATTTTGTCTCCTCACATTGTCATTGTTCAAAGTGCTGGATTGCTTGAGCCATTTATTTTGTATTGCATGATCTGCCAGAGCACTTCTTTGCTGTTTATTTGCTGTACACACAGGAAGCGGAGACACCTATAGAAGTACTTCTCTGACTGGAGGTGCTGAATCAATAAAGTGCCAAACGTAAAAAAAAAACATAACGGTGAATATCAATGCAGTCTCACGTCAGTGCTCCCAAGATGGAGCGGCAAGTGAGACCACAATTCAGCTCTCACCTCAAGGAAATAAAGACAGAAATGTGAGGGAAAGCAGAGAGACGGAGGGTGCATGAAGTTAGAGGCGTAAGAGGAAATAGAAAGATGAAGGCAATGATTAAAAAAGGAGTGTAAAGGGAAGCTATGACAGCAGCCGGGTGGTGAAGTAGGAGAGGAGAGGGATGAAGGATATTGAAAGAGAGTATGGCATGGAGAGAGTGAAGGAGACAACATTATGGCCTGTGTTGTGGCGGCTGAAAAAAGCTGGCTCAGCAGTATTTGAAGGTTTTCAGATAAAAAAAAGTGTGTGCATATACAGTACATACACAATGTGTGTGTCTGCATATCCTGCTTGTGTACAGAACTTACCAGAGGTACTGCACGTATAATGTGTGTATTATTGTGTGCTTGTGTGTGCAGGGATGTGGAAGACTGAATGTGAGCTATGAGTACGTAGTGTGCAAGTGTTTGTTTGTGCGTCTTGTGTGTGCAATGAGATCAGTGAAGCATGTAATAGAGACCTGGTGTTCATAGCATTTAGAATGATGACTCTCTTGTAGCCCGTGTCCTCTCCATCTCCACCTATTTCTACGGCCTTCTGAGATAAGGAAACCACAAAGAGACAGGGTGAACAAACTTCACTGAAAGCAACAGTGAAGGCAATGAGCAGGAAGCGGAAGGTAGCATTATGAGAAACACACTACCCTCTTACCCAGAGTGTCACTCAAGTTGGGCGGGGCCAGCCAACGCTACCACTCACTGCTAGTTCACAGCCACTCCCATCCCTCAGTGGGATTTATGCCTCGCACCGATGGTGCTTAGACCTGGGGCTTTTTGCCAATTTACTTTTTTCAGGCATGATGGGTTCTTTTAACATAAAATACTCATATGAAATGGCATGTCAAAAAAGTTCATTCTCTTCAGATATGATTCATTGATTGAATGAGCATTTTTTGTGGTTATTACCCTGTGGATATGGACTAGTAGGCACCTACCACACCTCCTAGTAGGTACAGAGAATGCTTATGATATACTGTATATACTGTGCATGGTTGATAATGCACCACAAACAGAATGCTGGCAAGACAACGGCCATGATGACAGTTTCATTGAGTTTAGGCACAAAACGTGGTCAGGGTAAGGGGTAAAAAACATTGAGACAAAACATGAATAGGTAGAAGGTACACAAAAAGATAAAGCATTGAACACAGAAAATACATGAAACTGAACGCAAACTTCAGTCTTATGTGGAGGACCTGGGTGTTGCAGTACTTCATCACCTCTCGGGTCAGAACCAACCTTCAGTCCCTTCAGGAGGAGGAGCAGGCATTTACCACTGCATATCCAAGGGCTAATATCAGCCTACTTGTTGTACACCCAAACATTACTTAACAATATCTGAATCAGGTGGAAAAGTTAATGATGCTTGTAAATAAAGTGTGATGGGAAGATAAAAGTGTTTTATTACAAATAATGAATTATTTCTGTTAACTTTGAGGCATCTCAAAGAACGTGCGGATATCTACCAATGCCATTGCATCCCTCTTTATATAAATTGATGACTGTCCCAATCTGATCTGTATTGGAGTGACTAGTTAGCGTAGATATCACATTGTTTAGGTAAACTCAACAATTCCAGGCTCTGTGTCTTCAAACCAATGTGCTCCAAAACTGAAAGTGTTCTTACAGGCACATGCTGCACCATTCTTCCCAGTTTCATGATAAAAGATGTTATGTCTCTTCACTGGCCTGGGAATGCATTGGGGTCCTCCTAGAAGATCCAAAGGAGGTGCTTAGAAAGAGAAATTCTACCCAAATAACCCAAACCTCAATAAGCAGACAATGACTGATGAATGGAGGTACAAATGTTACTGTGTGATCCTGAGTAGGGATGGGAATCAAGAACCACTTCTTGTTGAGAACCAGCTCCCTGCGGACCAGTTCCTCGGGATCGTGATAGTACTTGCCTTAACAATCCTGCTATCAATCTCATTATAAGCACGATGACATCGCATACATGCAGTGCTGCTTTGTTAACGACATATCCAACATGTTGCCAGGCAGAAGCGCCCGTAAAAGTGGTTATATTTTACACGTAAAGACGATAGCAGGGCCTCCTGCAGTACTTGCAAAGCTGTCATTTCATGTGAGGGAGGAAATACCTTTATAATACCCAGCAGCACTTTCATGCAACACACAATGCCATGTATTTGACAGCCTGCAAGGTGGCAGCAGCAGCATGAATAATGTTAGCGTGGCATCTGTCACAAAAGGTAATGTCACTGCTCACTCCAGATTCTGGAGTCTAAAGTCTACTGTGCTACTTAGCGCTGTATGGTTGGTAATGTGAACTTGCTTTCATTATACAAATAACCTCTGATTCTATTCATTAAATGTAGATGATGACTGCCAGACACAGACCAGCTCAGAAGCTGCTGCAGATGACACCTGTGCACTAACTGAGGCAGGAAGAAGAGAATGACTGAGGAGAGAATAAATGAATATCACTGAGCAGTGACTAGGTTTGCAGTAAAAGATTTGCACCGTTTTTCCACAGGAGATGCCCCTGATTTTTGGCAAGATTCCTCTTATGTTATGAAATGTTAAAGTTATACATTGTAGTTCTAACAAGTGTGATTAGTTGTAATTTATTCTCATTTCTATATTTTCTGTAGGGGCATGATAAAGATTCTCAACCAAAAATACAGACCCCCAACAGAAACAGATTAGCAGAACAACTAATCCCTGTTTGGTATGGGGTTGAAAAGAGTAATCTCATCTCAGAGCTCAAACATGTCACAAAGACAAAACGTAATAGTAGTAAGCCTTGTTGTACTCTTCTTCAACCAAATAGCATCGATAAGAGAATCAATCAGGAATCAAATTGATAAGCAGTATTGATAATGGAATTGGAATCACTAAATTCTTGTCAATTCCAATCCTTAATCCTCAGAGACAGACTGATGAACGTACAGACAAAGAACTTGCATAACCTTTTGGACAAATATTCTGCTTTTCTCTGCTTTTACTGTTTGTGTAGGATGTATTCTGGGGGATGATAGTAGAATCATGAATGAGACTTCAACAGTAGGGTTTCTGACACCATCTGGCCACTCATTAGCCGTGGTTTGTACCAGCCATGTTGTTTACACTAGACTTCTGTTGAACTGGGTTTTGTTTGTTCTGCCTGAATACAGTTGCCTGTTGCTCTCCTTAAACTGTGTGGAGATGTGTGTTTGAGTTTTACTTAATGATGTTTCCATTCATGAATCTTAATGTTCTTGGTCAAACACAATAAGTCGTCATCTTCTGGGACATCTCTGCCACTGCACTGCATCCACACTGCAATTCCTCTGCATCCCACTGGTAATCATGAAAATGGAAGAAAGCAGCAGCAGGTTATTTGTGCAGAGTAAAGCAAAAAGAGAAGAGGATGGATGTCTGTTTTTGCAATTACTCCACCCACTGATCAATGAGTATCTGAAATAATTATGAATGTACAACAGTGAGATTTCAACACTGGGGTGGATCAATTTAAAGGTTCAACACCATCAATAGCATTTCCTTGCTTTCTCTTCAACTTCTTCTTCTGCCTCATTTCAAATGCTTCAAACGCAGAGGGACAGCTTTAGTTTCATCAATAAAGGGCTGCAGTGTCCTAACCCCCTCTTCATTTTAAATATGACCTGAGGATAGCTCTGCTGGAAAACCAAGTGAGATCTAGTCAGCCTTTTGCGACAGGGAGATTACCTAAAGCAAGCGCAACATTCAGAGCTTTGTTAAATGCTTTTGCTCAATGAACTGTTCGTTTAATGTACCATTGGCCATATACTTTCTGTTTCTGTACATACATCAATTCAGACAAAATTAAATGCATCCCCAGCAAAAAAAATAATAATAATTTTAAAGCGACAATTTTATGTTTCAGATTTATTTGCACATTGCCTCACATGCAATCCTGCTAAACATACAGTGCTACTGTTATCTTCTCCTTTCAGCTGCTCCCCTCAAGGGTCACCACAGCGAATACTGTACCAATGATTTGCATGTTTGATCTGGCATAGGTTTTTTACATCTGATGCCCTTCCTCACACAACCCTCACAACTAGGGACAGTTAGAGTAGCCAATTAACCTAGTACATGTTTTTGGCTGTGAAGCCAGAATACCTGGAGAGAACCCACGCAGAGAACATGCAAACTCCACCCGGTGTTGGGATTGAACCCGGGGCCTTCTAGCTGTGAGGCATGAGTGCTACCCACTGCACCACCAAGTCGCCCACAGTGCTACTGTTATGAAAGTTGATATTTGCTGCTTAGTAACATGACTATAAATTCAAACACCACTAACAAAACTGCAGAATGGAAATAGTCACATCGCCTGCTTCCAACACTAATGCAGTTGGTTGTCCGCATGAGGAGAGCCACATTTAGAGTGAGAAAAAACCTGTTAATCTTGGCTGTATACACAAGAATTCCACATTTATTTAAAAAATAGACAGGATACAAGTTATTTAAAAATGAGGGAAATAACAACTGTCAGGTAATAGCTCTTAGAGTTTGGGACTTCCAGTTGAGTGCACTTGAACTAAAATTAGCTGAGAGGTGCTTCTTGGGAGTTAGTAAGTATCAGTGCCCTTTCAACCAAATAATTACAGGATTGATTTTACTTTGATATAATTATTAAGTGAGTTATAGAGAGAAGACAGAGGTGCGCAAGGAGATGCAGTTAAGTGCGTCCTAGAACAGCCAGATGATAAATGCTGCTTCCTCTGCTCATTCAGAAGCTACTGTATAAGAACTCATGCCACCAATAATCTAGGAGGTTCTCTCTTATCTGATTATGATTGTGGGGTAAAGAGGATTTAGGTGCTGGTGTCTAAATACGAGGCTGTACTGATTAGAGGCCTGGTTGAAGGCTTATGTAAGTGTAAGACGACAGGGGAAAAGGTGTGCTCTCCCTAAATGACAAACTGAACTCCTGTAATACATCCTGATAATAGCTAAAGACTGCATAAGATACTGTCACACAATAATAACTTAGTGGGCTGATAATCATCCAACCCACCTCCGGAGGCATCATCCTGAGGGAACTGGCTGGAAAAACATAGGCTTCATTGCTATTTTGAGTGCTAAAATCTGATTTCTAAGTACCACAGTGTCAGTGCCAGTGTCTTGACTTTTCTCAAAATAAGCTAAACACAGCTGAAATCTATTTACAAGCAACAAGCTAAGAACATGCCTTCCATAAAATGCCAGCGCCTATTGATTTAACCTTCTAAAAACTGACCACAATACATGCAGAGATGAAAGGATAATAATGAAACATGGAATAGCAGACCTGCTGCTTGACTTTGACCCTGAAAAAGCATTTGACTTAATGTGGAGTAAAGGGCTCTCACTCACTTTTCCTATCACCGCCTCTCTTCTTTTTCTCATTAGAAACTACATCAATATGTACACAGGGCCAAATACTTTCTTCAATGTTCTAAAAGAATGGAAGGAAATAGATTTGATGGAGAATGAGAGCCTGTTTGGGGGGTGCTGTGGACTCACACTACAACATGCTATAGGACTTTTCTTCAGTTTGTTATGCACTATTATTGTCACCCCTTCTATCAAAAAAAAATTAATAAAATGTATTCCTACTGATTTCCACAAAGTTTATATGTAAACATTGAAAGTTACAGGCCACGGCCTTTGCATGTGATCTGAAAGATATGAATATTTAAAACAGTTTACAATAGCAAATGAACAAACAAATATTTTTCTTCTGCCTATTTTCACTGTCAATTAGGACTGATGTAAAGCACCAAACCACAGACCAAAACATGGCTGATACTCAAACAAAATAATATTATGACTTGACACACATCTTAGAGTGAATAAGTTAATAGCATGACAGTGGACATTGTTTTGATTTATAGCAAATTCTGGCTGTAGCCATGCACAGCCACACAGAATAAAGCAACATCTCACACCCATGTCTTTTTATTTCCACCAAGACACCATGAAAGCTATAAAAGAAAACTATACAAAATTTCAAATTAGATATCAGTCCATATATTTTGTTCATTGAGTAATGCCCGTCCCATCAATTTAGCAATGGATGCAGTCCATAAGAGTTAAGATGTGTTTTTAAGCCATCTTCTTATGAATTTTGCTATTTTTTATGTTGCATTTTCACCCATTTTAAATTACATAAATTGTGATTTTACAGAATTAACCATGAGATGCACTTTATCATAACAAAAACCATTGCTCTTCCAGTGGGCACTGGCGGTTGGTGTTACAAGAGATTAACATTGCAATTCACAAAGACATTTGAGGTGTCCCTCTTTGTTTGAGTACTTTTTCATGCTGCAACTTCCTCACATTATGTCATCATCATCATCAACAGTGTCTGTGATGGTCTGACTTTGGCTGCTTCCAGGCGTAGGAGGACCAAACAGCAGCAGCCTGCGCCGTGCAGGCCTTGCTTAGCATTCCCACTAGCTACACTTGCTTATTAGATAAAAGGGAGAGTAACAGTGCACATTCACATTAGAAGCGAGCATAGGACTAGACATGGCAGATATAGGAAAGGGGAGGTAGAAAACCCAACTTGAGATGTCTGGCAAAGAGAAGCATTGATCTTTTTAAAATGCTCTGAATACTTGGCTATTATTTTCCAGAGCTGCCCAGACACAGTAGACTCTAAGGTGTAATAAAAGGTGACAAGGCTTCTCTCTGGGAATGATTGGTGTAGTTTAAATTCATTAATATTCTTGAACTTGTATAGAAGCTTTGCACGATTTCAAGTGAAAAGAGAAAGATGCTGTGCTTGCAAATATACTCGATATTTATTCAAACTGAACACTGTATGGAACTGTGCAACAACTAATAACATTTATTTATGACACCAGCAAATAGCCAGACCCATGCTGAAGCTCTCACTAAATCACCAGTTTTATAGCTAATAGCTGGTGGGGTCCTGATATTTATGACACTCTTCTGCATATCGTTATATTCGTCCAAACACAGGGATTAATGTATATGGAACATCTCATCTCTTTTCCAATCACAGTGACAAGGGAAAAATCCAAAAGGAAACAACGTCTGTAGGTACTGTAGCTTATGCATTAAGCTCAGTGTGTGGGGAAATGAAAAATTTCACTGGAAAACCTTTGAGCAAATGTATGACTTTGTCTGTATGCTGTTGCTGATTCCTTAAAGTGATGCGGCAGATTGGATATGGCTTACTTGAATTAGCTTTCTTAAGTGTATTTGTTGTACAACTGCAGCCATGACTCATTGTAAACAAAAGAGGGTCAGCGCTGCACAAATCCTTCTGGCTCAATATCAAGGATGACACGTTCTACTGGATTAATGGAAATTATAGCCTTACAGAAACAACGGGTGAAATATCTATTTGAGATAAAACATGTCATAACATAACATGATTGCCCCTGTAATATGACATGTCAGACTGAGCTATAGTGTGGAAGAATCAAATTTTCCAGTTTCCTGAAATCTTTGCCTTTGTGTATGTTCACTGACATTTGCAACACACTCTTGGTGTCAAGAGTGTGTCAAGGCCATACCCCATCACACTACCGGTGCGAGCTGCTGGCGTACAGTGACATCTTGTAAAATCTTATTTTGACATGAAATTCTCATTTTGTGCCCTGGATCTCATGAGTGACAATGAACCACAAGCAAAAAACATAAAAACGGCTCCCCAAAGGCCATTCGCTCAACCAAAAGACACAGTAGTACAGAAAGGCCACTGCATTAGCTTGTGTCCTGTTTGTTTTATCCATTTCCATTCAGTATTCATCTGAAAACGTTTGCAAAGATACAGCTCAGCATCCTGAATTGTAATGTACGTGACCGACTCTCTTACATCACTCTCTCTCAGGGCTTTTCTTGGTCACTATCTTGATCTCCACATCACTTCAATTAACCACGTGTCTTTCTGGTACTCTCTGCAATCTCTCTGAGCCTCTGTTGTTTAGATTTTGCCGTACTCTCAAAACACATGGTGTTGCCTGTGAATGAAATCCTAGCTTGATTGACCCTGCAGAAAAATGTCAGCTTTCTCATGCGTAACCTTTATATAAAGGGCAGAGAAGGCCAAAGGTGCCATAAACTAGTACAGTGGGCTCCTATAGGAAGTGTGAGAAAGAAAGCAAAAAAGGGGGAAAGGAGACTACACCAGAAGACCATAGGATTTAATTTCATTTAACAAAGAGCTCAGGTTGCTTTGTATGAAAGCACAAAGCTATGCACTAGCTTAGTAATAGCATTTTCCTGGTCAAAGGCTTTCAAGCGTTCATACTGAGTGGTGCATGCCCCATAAAAGACTTCCCTAACCTCGGGGAGCTGCCATCTGACAGCCGAGCAGCCCTGCCTTCTATTTCCAAATGTATTTTCAGCTCTGGATACCTTTGTACTACCAGAAGACTGAACCATTAAGATCACATTCAGGTTCTCCTCTTGGAGGTCGCAGCAGTCAATTCAATTTAATTTTGGGTGGGATTTCCCTTTAAGATCTCACAGGGTTCCCCCACACCTCAGTGAAAAGGCCAGCAAAATGGAGATATAGTGGAATAATGGACTGAACTGACAATGTAAATCATTTTTTAATATTGCACAGCGTATCAAAGAACATCACTGATGTCACCTGAGTTTGTATTAAATTTGATATCGGAAGCCTCCTTAGAAGTGACTTATGTGACATACAGCTTCCCCTATGGGGATTGAATATAATAATTTATTTGCAGCAGAGGGAGGAGTGTCCTTGTAAATCACAAATCACTGGTTGATTCTGGAGGGAAAAAAATAATGGGGACAACAACCAATAGACATTTAACAATGTGCTTTAGACCATGAACCTTACGCAGTCAGTACAATTACCATATTTTCCCATTTTCACATCTGAATAGCACGGAATAAATTTAGCCCATAACCATGCTCTAAAATTGACTTTAGCACGGTCTTCATTTAAAGGGGTCACAACAATGTACCGAACAGCACGTACAACAGCACAGCAGCTGCACTTATCACACAAGAGATGATGCTGTCAGTCACACAGGAGCCTGTGTTTATGATCCTCTGACATGGAATATAATCCAGGCCAGCTCTGCCCAGCACAGCTCCATGATGAGATCAGGATACTGGAGACCCAACGTAAATTACCAGTGATTGGATTTCATCAAGGTTGACCTACCTAATTGAGGACTGAGTCAGAGTGGGGGAGCAGCAGATGAAAAAGATGTCATCATTTTACCAGGTGGTACCTTGACATTGCTGCACATTCATCTGATTTCTTAAGAATTTATTGTGATTGACTGACGTGTATGTGGTTGATACAACAGCGGTGTGGAGGAAGTGAGATGACGTGCTGATGACAGTTTCAATCAAAACCATTAATTGAATGCAGAGATACAGTAAACATCTGAACACCTGTGCTCATCTGCGCACCTGCAGCTCACGGCAAACTTTTGATATCAACCTGTCATTTTTCTGACTCACATAGAGATACAGAAAGAAGCCCGAGCCCCACACAAGAACAGATGACTTCCTGCCTAGATACGTGCCCTGTCAAGAGGCGCTGACAGATCTGCCCCGCTATATTTTATCAGTGCAATGAAAGCAACCTTCGAAACTGACACACCAACCAGTTATTTTGTCAAAGCAAATGGGCTCTAAGTGTAGCTCCTGCAATAATTTTATTACTATCTTTTCGGTGCTAAAACTTCAGATTTCACTTCACTGTGACATTTGCGTACTTGAGATTCAGGGGATGATGGATAAGTTCGTGAACTCGGGCAGAAGGAAATGAGTTATGCAGCTCTTGTTACATTCAAGCCTTTGAATGATTGCACAGAAAGTTTGAAGATAATAACTTCTGTGGGTTTTCTGTTTCAGATCATTTAAAAGTCAGCACTTTCTGAGAAAATGGATGACATCAGCCTTCGTGCAGTGACACCTATGGTCATTTGGGATGGCTTCCTGGGAGATACTCAGCTCTGAGGCGATATGAAGCTGTGTTATTCATCAATCTGCCAAGATCATGTCACGGGTTCTGTCAAAGAGACAGTGTTGTCCGTTTTCAAAAGTGCTGACATGCAGTTTTCACTTCTCTGAGTTATAAATTTGAAACTTTCAGTATAATCACTTAGAGTGCACATGAATGTAACAAGAACTGCATACTCCTTTTATGTAAATGTATCTCCTTTTAGCTGAAGCCATGAACTTCTCGATCACCTCTCATGCATACACAGTGTTTATCTCATTTTCCCTGTGTTATGAGATTTACATCTACACAGAACAATTCCGCAAACAATGAAGCTATTCCTGTGTTCACTTCAGTCTGCGTTGCCATCTATAAACATGGAAAACAGGCAGATGGCATTAGAAAACACCTGATGAGAGTACAGTACCATGGCTGTTTAAGATTCAAATTGGCGAACTTGTGATTATTTTTTATAAGCAGGATTAAGGCTTTAATATGCGTTTCTGTACTGTGTGATGATCCAGGCACAGTGTTCGGCTGTGAATGTGAATAGGAAATGTGAGATGGGGGCGGTGTGATCACACTTCTAGTTTCAGTTCCTTACCTTGGCAGCCACCGAGGAGCTGGGTTTCTCCAGGAGATCCCATAGCTTCTTTCTCTTGTCTGGGCAGCAGGTGTTATCAAACTCTCCCTCTCCCTCCCTCTCCCTCATTGTCTCTGCCTCCCTCCTCAGCTCCTCATTCATCTGCTCTTTTTTCTGGTGGTATCGGGCCTGGCAGCAGGACTCCAGGTAAATCTCATCAATACCCCAGTAGTCTAACTCCTGACCGAACGAAAGAGCACACATTTCCTCCATCATGTGTAACTTGCCTGTGCGGTAAAAGTTCAGAATGGAGGTGAAAGCCCCCGGGTGCCGGTCAAAGAAATATTCATTTTCGTTAAGACTGTAGTCATCACAAACTTCCATCAGTGACTCATGGGTGTTGCAGTCTCGGAGCTTGCCAAGCCGGGTTCTGGGTAGCCGATCCAGGGTTCGCCACAAGACCTCATGGTTGAGACCCCCAACATTAAGGCGGACTCTGCGGGACCGGGCTTTGGTGCGGATGATGTCGATGGGCTCAGGGGGTAAGGAGGGAGAGGTTCGAATAGTGGTGGGCTTGAGTCCTGCTGGTCCAAGCCTCTCTGCCATGTTGATGGAAAAGTGGAAAACACCAGAGGGAAGTCGATGTATCAGGGGATGATGTCGTGATGAAACAAAAGAACCAAACAGAAAAAAGTCCAACAAACTGTATTTGCTATGTTGGATCCACTTCAGGCAAGTCCCTCCATGGCTGGGGAAAGAAAAAAGAGATAATTAATTTACTGATGAAACATTAATTCATATGTTAGATCAAAAACTGAACAAGTAGCATTAAATATCTATTTACATGCTCTTTATTTTGTATGTTAAAAGTGCAAAGCATATATTTTTAATGATACAGCACTAATACATTATCACCTGTTACTTCATACTGCCAGTAAAGATAGTAACAGCTGCACTGTGCTATTGATCCCTTTCATTACATTTCAAAGAAGGTATCAGCCAGAATCAATGATTTTGTTTTAACAGTCAATATGGCTGCTTTGCTTTTCACTCTACTCCAGCCATGCTATGGCTGTAGTGAGGCATGAACTCCCGCTGATGCCTTACTTTCTATGCAGCTCATCGGTCAGAATGGGGCTCGGTGGTAGGTCAAGAAACAAATGAAATGAAAGGAGCCATGAAATAAATTCATTCATGGATGGAATCAGTGAGTGGCAGAATTTTGTGAATACTATTTCCATTTTCTGTCATCAGCCAATATTTAGCCCTTGTCACATTTAATAACTGTAGATTAATCACAATTTCTGACACAACTCCCTGCTTACGAAAGAAACCACACAGCACAGAAAGTGTAATTTAACACTTTTTTCATGCCTGAAAATCTGTTCTCTGCTCTTGGAATAAAAAACTAGTGCATATTGCAACGTTTGATTACAATTGCAAGGAGACAAACCCTTAATAATTGGGAAAATATTCCATATTATTTAAGGAAATAAGTGAAATAAGATATTGTTCCTGGATGCAACAGTTTTTAATGGCAGTTCATATGCTTGTTTTGAGCTCATAGGCTTTGCTATAAAGCAGTGTATTTTATTATACACCTAACAACATGAGCTGTAGGAAGGAATGTAAAGCCAAATATCTATGGGTAATGGCTTGTGTTGCAGTCCTATAAAATAAAATAAAAAAACATCACTGCATACGGATGTTGTGCTCTGTGAGGTCTGATGCCTGTAATGTAAATAAGCCCATACAGCCCGTAGTAGAAACGCACCAAACCTGTGTTCCAATCTGTCTAAAGTAGTGTAGTGAAAATGAAAACAGTTTGTCTTACCTTGCCGAGATTAACCACCTTTTGCATGCAAAGTCCTCTTTTTCTTAAGGGAGTAGAGGATGAAAAGGGAGCCGGGATCCCCCTCTAGTCAAGCGGCCACCGCTGAGAGCACTCCGGGGACGCCGCGAAAACGCGCGTCCCGCATCTTGTTATAAATGTGTCGAAAAGAAAATGAGGGTGGTGGGGGGCGTAAATGTCTTGTTTTAAATCTGATCGCCGGGACGGAAGCAGTGCTGTTTCGCCATCGGAAACACTGTGAAAGAGTCCTGCCTTCATCCAAAAGCTCGCGGCGTGAGGAAAAGACGGGCTCACTGATTCACTGTATCTGCAGACGTCGTGCGCGTAAAAGGCAACGGGAAGGAACGGGATAAGCGAACTGCAGAGTGTCCCGCTGTTCACTACATCAGGGGGAGCGGAGGGGCGCGCAAGGGCTGCACCACATCCCATCCCAGAGGTGAAAAGCTCAGCGCATGTAGGCATCAGATTATTACCTAAGCGAATCAAACCAGCTGAGACTTTTTTCCAGAACTCCAAGAGAAATACTTGATTTGAACTGTCTTTTATACTGTATTTTATTTTTGCTCAACACACGCACAAGTCAAAGCCTGCCTTCCAAATAATTGAAATCACTCAGAAGCCTATCAGCAGCACCATAAAGGCTGGATTTAATGCGTTGCTGGCGGATGGTACAGTATGTGCACACTTTGCCATAGGCGAATTTTGGCGAGATGATTACGAAGTGCTAATGCGCACTAAAGCGTGGGATATTTATTTTGCAGCTGAAACTCATTTACAACAATTTGCTGTTTTTAGGCTGCAAATTGTGTTTTCCACAAACCCATTCTCTCACTGTCACACTCACTAGCACGACTACCATCCATTACAAGTGAAAACACCCTGGAAGGTAAACTAAGTACTGTAATCATTTGAGATCCTGCATTTGACCCTCAGTAAGTAACCTAACCTGACAAGACAGCGAGCTGCCTTGACCCTTTTCTGACCACTTGGCAGAGCAGTTAGCACTAAGCCAGTGTCAAAGTCAAGATGGTACATCTTCTTCCTCCTAGTAATCAAACCCATCTTATCTATTAGCCATCAATATATAATGATCTCCCCACTCCCCTGGTTTTAAATGAATAAATAGAGATATTAAATTATGTATCCCTTATCCTACACTGCTGGAGTGTTCTCTGCTCTCTCTGGCTCCCTCTCCCCTCTCTATCCCTCACCCTCAGTTCATATGGGAATGGTGCTCAGTACAGCAATGATATCCCCCCCATAGAGCTTATGTGTCAGTTGAACATTTCCCCTTAGCCAAGCGCTTTCCAGAAATTTGATTATACACTGCATATGTGTAATTGATTTCCCTGCCATGTCCCTTCCTTCCAGTGACAAGTGATCAATAACACTGTATTGACTAACAGAGTCTCTGTGTGCCAGTATTCTATGTCTTAATTCTGTAGGCACAGTTTTTTGAAGGTCAAAGGCTCCAGCACATTAAGGCAATCGCATATGGATCTGATGAATTATTATGTGACTTGAACACTCTGGCTGTCTAACCAATACACTGCTGATATTTCTTTGTCATGCATATTTAATATGGTTATGGCAAGATGGTTATAGAAATGTAAAAATATGCATATAAGGTATATGAATTAATGTTTAAAGTTACTTTCTGTCAGCAGAGAGGATATTTGACTTTGCTTTTCAACACCTGATGCCATTTTACAGGTCTAGACAAGTGAAGCATCATCCTGACTACTAATTGACAGGCGTAAATTATTCTACTGATGACAACAAAACTGCTGATGACACAGTTGTTAATTACTTAGGGTACAGAGAAATGATTAAGGGCAATTGACTGTGTCCCGGCTCATTAATTTTTGTCAAACTGGCAGCCAATCAGCTTTCTGGTGAGTCAAAATGTGTGAGGTAGCGGTGACGGTGGCCCTAAATAATCACTGTGCACCACATTTTCTACAGCAGAATAATGTGCAGTGTAGAATAGATGCTTCCAGCTCTTTGGTAACACCACCTGCATGCATGTACTCTAGGGAGTTGAATCCAGCCTGGATCCCATTGCATGTGGGCGGAATAGCTTTAGTTATCAGCTTGATATCTGTAATTACTAACTTTCCATACAGAAATGCCTAGTTGCTCTGCAGGTTACAAAGAGCACATTTTTTCTGAGGGCATTTTCATAGTGATGAGGTTCTTTAATTCTGTGTGTGTGTACAGTATGTGGGCATGTGTGCTTGCGTGGGATGTTGTCATAGCAACCCAAATTGTAGCATCATGCTGAAGAAACACTTTGGGCCATGGAGGCAGATAACACTTGCAAGCTACCATGGTTGATCTTTATGGCAGGGACTGTTTAAAGTATTTGGTCAATTAACCCTTGTTGTCTGTATTTATCAAAGTATATTCCATTTTCTGACAATGATAATAACACTGAATAATGCACTGCCTGGCCAAAAAAATAGTCACCACTTGGATTTAACTAAGAGGTAAGAGTCTGCCATTGGATAATTACTGCATGGGTGATTATGTTTCAGCTGGCAACAAGTTAGTTAACCCTAACTGATGCAGTGAATAGCTTCTTATTTCTTAAACAACCATGTCAAAGACATCCTGTGGTCATGGAAAAACAATCTGTTCCAGAAGGGTCAAATTATTGGCGTGCATCAAGAAAAGAAGCCATCTAAGGAGACTGCTGAAACTACTAAAATTGGGTTAAGAACTGTCCAAAACATTATTAAAAGCAGGAAGGATAGTGGGGAAAAAATCTTGAATGATCATGATCAGTGATCACTTAAATGTTTGGTATAATCAAATTGTAAAAAACAACAGTAGAACTCATGGCTATGTTTGATAGTGAAAGTAAGAGCATTTCTACATGCACACTGTGCAGGGAACTCAAGGGATTGGGACTAAACAGCTGTGTAGCCTTAAGAAAACCACTTATGAATGAGGCTAATTGGAAAAATGGCTTCAGTTTGCTAAGGGGTATAAGACTGGACTCTGGAGCAAAGGAAGAATGTCATGTGTTCTAATGAGTCCAGATTTACCCCGTTCCAGAGTGATGGGGCATCAGGGTAAGAAGAGAGATGGATGAAGTGATGCACCCATCATGCCCAGTGCTACTGTACAAGTCTGTGGGGGCAGTGCTATGATGTGGGGTTGCTGCAGTTGGTCACATCTAGATTCAGCAAAATTATGTGTCCAAAGAATGAGGTCAGCTGACTACCTGAATATACTGAATGACCAGGTTATTCCATCAATTGATTTTTTTCTTCCCTGACAGCACGGGCATATTCCAAGATGACAATGCCAGGCTTCATCGAACTCAAATTGTGAAAGAGTGGTTCAGGGAGCATGAGACGTCATTTTCATACATGGATAGGCCACCACAGAGTCCAGACCCTAACCTCATCGAGAATCTTTGGAATGTGCTGGAGGAGACTTTGCGCAGTGGTAAAACTCTCCCATCATCAATACAAGATCTTGGCAAAAAATTAAAGCAACTCTGGAAATAAATGCTGTGACATTGCAGAAGCTTATGAAACCAATGCCACAGTGAATCCATTCTGTAATCGAAGCTAAAGGTGGTGCAACAAAATATTAGAGTGTGTGACTTTTTTTTGGCCAGGCAGTGTATGTATGCAGCTTATTTGTTGCAGGCTAAAGTTCAACTTGTGCAGCAAGTGAAGAGAAAACTACTATTTTCTGTCACAGTGCTCTGTAAGTGCATTCTCATCAATTTTACACCAACAAGAGATGACTGACTGCATCAGCTGCCCCATCCTTGAGCCATTACTGCCTGCTGTATTTTCTCTCTCCAATTTGTCATAAAATGTGTCCACTCTATCATCCAAACACCACTGACATACTAGCAAACCACAGCTCTGGCTTCTGATGCTACAGTATCAAACATAAGAGACGCATTATCATCTGTTCATGATTTTAACAATACCCTGAAGTGCTTTTGTAAGACAGTTACCGCAAACAACACTTTCCTAAACTGCTGGAGCTGAAACTGTGTGTGTGTGTGTGTGCGTG
>JAQQAE010001975.1:0-23543 GCA_029823295.1 Pseudamia nigra
CAACCCTCTGCATTTATCCGGGCTTGGGACCGGCGTAAGAAAGAACACTGGCTTGTGCCCCCCCTCACAGCTGCATTTGGTTGAGCTATGTCACATTGCATAAATTGCCTGTAATACTATTGTCTCAGTAAATGTCCTCCATGTATGAGTGCTCCACTCACATGAACATACACTTGAGTACTGCCATGAGGGAAATTAGGTAAAGTGTACATTTTGAAACATGAGGACATATATGCCAAGGAGAACATATAACTGTGTTGCTTTACACCAAAGGAAATTTAATAGATATCTTGAACACATCTCATACAGTATATGTAGTGAGATGTCGCTACCTATGAAGCTTCCTCTGCTGTGCATGTACTCACACCACTTTATTAGGCACACATAGCTAGTACTGTGCTGCACCTGCTTTTGCTTTCAGAACAGCCTTAAAGGTGCTGTCTATGATGTTGGCAAACTACAGTAGGTAGTAGCTGATCTTTGTTTGGACAAGTAACCTGCCGGTCAACACAGCTTACAACCTCATAGGTGCACAAGCTCATGGAGTTGAAAACAGCTGCTACCACTACTACTACGACCAGTATCAGAAGCATCTGGAGCTTATCTAACCACAGGATGAATGAGGAGAGACTGCCAGCATTTCAGATTCCTTTAACATCTGGTACAGGTAAGGAAAGGACATACTAGCTTGACAACTGCAAGGTTGTAAGCCATGTTGACTGGCAGGTCACATGCTTAATAACTTATATCAGTTTGTGATGAACTATTGGCTACTAGATAGTTTGCCAACATCGTAGACTGTCCCTTTAATTCTCATGACATAGATTCAACGTGGTACTGGAAACATTTCCCAGAGATCTTTGTCCATATTGACATAATGGCATTACCCAGTTGTTGCAGATTTGTTAGCAACTTGTCCATGAAGCCAACCAACCGTACCTCCACATTGCAAACATCCGTTTTGAATTGAGATCTGTTGACTGTGGAGGCCATTGGTGTACAGTGAACTCACTGCCTTCTTTAACAAACCAGTTTGAGATGATTTGAGTTTTGTGACATGGCACATTATCCAGCTGGAAGTAGCTGTCAGAAGATGGGTGCATTGTGATCATAAACAGATTGGCATGGTCAGCAACAATGCTCATCATTTAAATGTTGCTCAGTTGGGGTCCAAAGTGTGCCAAGAAAATATCTCGCACATGGCTATATCACCATCACTACCCCTTAACCAATGATATAAGGCAGGATGGATCCTTGGTTTCATGCTGCCACATGCCACATCCTGATCTTACCATCTGAATGTCACAGCAAACATTGAAACTCATGAGACAATACATTTTTCCAATATTGTCCAATTTTGGTGAGCCTGTGTGAATTGTAGCCTCACTTTCCTGTTCTTAGCTGACAAGAGTTTAACCCGGTGTAGTCTTCTTCTGCTGCTGTAGCACATCTGCTTCAACGTTTGACATATTGTGTACATTTGGAGAATAAATTTTGCATACCTTGGTTGAATGGAGTGGTTATTTTGAGTTACTGTTGTGTCTCTATCATCTCTTACCTCTTGCGTCAATAAGGCATTTTGTCCTCTCGGGTCATTCTCTGTAAACCCTGGCGATGGTTGTATGTGAGAATCCCAGTATTTCAGCAGTTTGTGAGATACTCAGACCATCCCATCTGGTACCAACAACCATGCTATGTTTGAAGTCACTGAAATCACCTTTCTTCCTCATTCTGATGCTTGGTTTAAAATTCAGCAAGTCGTTTTGATCATGTCTCCATGTCTAAATTCATGGAGTTGCTGCCATGTGATTGGCTTATTAGCTGTTTGTCTTCACAAGCCATTGACCAGGTGTACCTAATAAAGTGGTCAGTGAGTGTAGTATGTTAGCAGAAAACAATGATCCTTCTGTGCTGTTTAAACCACCTACTAATACAGTAAACTTAAATTTAAGTCAGTTCATGAATCTTCTGGCCTAAGGGTCACTTGGCAACAGCCTCCAAGCCATTAAATAATGCATTACTACTAATAAGCTCTTATGTGATTAATGAATGCTGTATTATCTTACATCTACCCGCATCTATTCATAGTGTATGACCACTTGCAATTAAAATGGCAGCCTGAAGTTGAGAGCACAGAATCCACTGGTTTGCAAAGTTGCTGTTAGAGACAATGCACTGTAATTAGAGCTGTTCTACCATATCTTAATTAGAGCTGTGCACTGGGAGCATGGCAGTAGTAACTAAAGCACTCATGCTGTCTCAAATAACAGCCCTTTTCAGATGCATGTTTATGTTGAAGTGAGCGTTTAAAGTGGTAGCAGATTCCTCATCATCTTGGGAGCCTTAGATGCTAATAATAGGGTATGCATGTCAGTTGTGATGAAGTTACAGCTGTGCTACCAACCACGTGGTATATCTACAGTAGCATATGGGAGAGTGCTTAATAATGTCATCCATTTTGGAGTCCTCTTAGAAAGGTCTTACCTGATGAACCAAAAGGATAATGTGGACTGTACAGACTAGGGTATTTATGCCTTTTATAGAGACTGTTTATTTCAGCTTACTCAAAACCTCAAACATCATCATTATGCATTTGACTATCATTTAAAGACGAGACTTACAATTAGTGTACAACTTGCAGTGTGACATTTGAATTCCTAATCTTGCCAGAATGTTGCACATTCTCATCTTGTAGCAAGACAAATAAATGCACTTGTGAGAAATTTGTTTTAGACAGTATGTTGCACATAAATAGAAACAAATATGAATGCCTAAACAATTTACAGAGTGTTATTTCCTATCTTCTTTGCATGCTGAGCAAATATTTAACCATGCATTACAAATGCAAGCAAAGCTTGTTTTTGCAAATGAAACATTGCTGTGAAACAATGTAAAGCTGCTCTGACAGAGCTGCGCTGGTTCTGCATGCTCTCCAAGAGGAAAGATTCTGGAGATTCAGGGTCTAGAGATGACTTGAGTACATGATTCATGATCTGTTTTACCCATAACCTGCATATTATAACATGCTATAAATGGCTAACAAGAGATTATGAAACCATTATTGAGGACATTAATATATTTAGAATTGTAAAAGAGATGAGATTGAGTCAGTTTTACAAACTAATTACAAAATAAATTTTAAAAAAAGTTGGGTTAGGGACCATCTCAAAAGTGTATACAAAATAAAGGATTTACATTTGTTATTTGTCTGATGTCACCTTAACTTTCATTTTGATGTTTTAATGCAGACACAAAATAAATACGTGTACAGGTGGAAATATAATCCTTTCTTCCAATGAACATTTGTTCATGGGAATTGCTTGGGTTTGATTTGCTAGTAGCAACAATATCAGCAAGAAGAAGTGTTTCAATATCCCTCAGAGTGAAGTGAGAGACATTTAGCATGCAGTGCTGTTGACCTTCAAGGTGTCTGGGGATCACTCTCAGACATGATCGCTTTCCATGATGGAATGATTTGATGCGGCCTGCGTCATTCATGCTCACTTTAGGTTATCTGCCATTATTAGAGATTGTGACTCGGGTGACCTTTTCATTACAGATGAGAATACTGAATATTGGCTGGATGATGCTTAACCGCCACCGTTTGGAGCCATTTGTTAGCTGTGCTGTATTTTCTTGCAGGATAGCACAGCAGCTAATATTCATGCAAAGTAAATCACCTTTTATTATAGGCCCTACAAATCTGGATCTTATTTCAAAGCAGCTCATACATCATCTGCATAGTTGGTGACAAAACAGTGCATTACACTGCTAGAAAAAGGGTACTATTCCTTTGCATCAACCACTGTAGGTCATTCGTCTTTTAAATGCCACCTGCATCATGTCCTTTTGAGCATTTTACCTTTCATATTTAAAATCAAGTCAGCATAGGTTCAAATGTGATGACACAACCAGAGACAACACTAAAAACAATAAAGTTCCCATTTAGATAAGGTATAAAGTAAGCTTTCCCTTCAAGCAGTGGCAGGGATGTGCATTACTGCATTTCACTACATCTTTACGTTTAATATCTAATGAATCATGATTCCCAAAGTATTTTGTTTTCTGAGCTGAACAAATGCAATGAATGGTGACAAAAAGGCTTAAAATATGTCAGCAATGCACACTATTGATAGTGTAAGGCTGTAATCAAAACAGAAGCTGCATTGTGTGACACAAACAATTCTCCGTATGTATTTTTCTCTCATGAAACTGTGCTGGTGGTCAGACCATATCTAATTCAGAGCTTTTCCCTAAATGACAGTGTGTCAAAAATGGTAATAACATTTAGTGGATCAGTAGTTTTGTCACACTCGAGTGCCGTGAGTTATTTGCGGTTGATATTTAGACCTTTTCTTGAAAAATGTCAGGCACATCTTGGGTCTCTGTACTCTCATTAATATTATTTACCCAGCCCAAATCATAATATTATGTTAAAATTGGATAGCAATTTGTCCTCTAAAACTAATATATATTGTCCATGGTTTATTTAGATTGGTGAGACGTAGTATAAAGGCTACTGATATCCTCTACTTGCAATGGTGGAAGAAATATTCAGATTTGTTTTTCTGAAGGAAAAGCACCAATACAGAATGCAAAATTGTCTGTTAGGATACACAGAGAGGCAGTGGCTGTGAGCCAATATCAATGCACAAAAAAAACAATCCAGCATATTAGCTGACACTAATACTATTGTTTTTGTATGTATTTATTATCTCCATTGTTCAAACAATTGAAATTTTAACATAAAGAAAAAAAAAACATGTTTTAAAGATACATGAGCCAAAGTCATTGATTGAAAGTAATAATAATAATAATAAGGTTCTTCACAACTTTCTCCCGTAACTCTCTAATCATGGAAAGACTAAATATGAATACAGGTGACATAATTTCATGCTGTTGCAGAAATACTTAGCTACTTTTCCAAGCTTCCATGTTGAACCACAGAGGAATGATGTATTGGTGAAATCTGAATGGTGATTGTTAATTACTGTACAACTGTCAATTAAGTATTTGACCTCCCCAAGTCTGAAAAGATCTATGATTGGACAAATTTGCTCTCTCGTGCAGTAGATTTTCTACAACCCCTAAAGAGTGATCATGGAAGTGAATAGAATCCTTACTATGGCTCAGTAACTTGAATTACAATATTCTGAAAGGTACTGTAACTGTGCATTATTTGTTCAAAAACACTATCAAGCACAGCAGTTTCAAGGCCTTCATAATGCTATCTTTGCAAAAACAAGAAGATAGAAGAGCGTGGCGTTTTGGATGGTGGATGCATCAATATGCAAATTTTAAATTAATAGCAGAATTGTGTCATTTCATTTTCATGCAAAGGCAATGCTAAAAACACTGGTCAGCATGGTTCGGTTGTTTGAAATCACAGTGTTATAAGTTGTATTTGTCCAGATATTTAAGACTGCATCAAGAAAAAATGTCAGTTTGCTCCCACTTGTTTTGCAGAGGTCTCGCTCTGGTAAACAGCAAACAGTTACATTTATGCAAAACACAAAGACAATTTCTACTTTTTGTCACACTGATAAATATTCTCAGTTCTCTTGTTGAGCTGCCTCAATCTACTGTTTCAGCGCTACAAAAGACCAAAGATAATTAGAGACCTCAGTGTCTGCTGAGGTCTTTTTTTTTTTCCTCATAACCTCTAGTGATGGAACAATTTGGACTGAAGCACTGAACACAGCCAAGACCAAATTATAGCAACAGCACTAGAAGCCAACAGGCAATTTTCAACTTGTAACACAACAGCTTTGTTCTCAAACTCATCAAATGGTAATTAAGTCTTTCCACTGGGGTCTACGGTTTAGCATGAGCAGACCAGCAAACAGAGCAAACAAGAAGTTAACCTTACAAACAGTATGTACAAACTGTGCATGTAAAGAGAGTATTTTAAATGCCTCTCTTTAGAAACTAATATCACAGTCTTTCCCTCAACCAGTCGTGTAGAAGTTGTTTAACTTTACCCTTGGAAAAAGCTCACTCAGCCGTAACATTAAGTTTCCCAAGTTTCTATTATTCCCCACCTTGGAGGCAGACGTGAAGGGATCCAGTGACAGATACTGTCACAGGTTCACAAAGACCTTCAATCTTTAGATATCAGATTCTGGCAGGGAGTGAGACTTGATAAATGAAAAGAAGTAGAACAAAAGTGTGAAAAGCACTTCTGTGAGTGGCTCCTCTTCAGTGTCCTTTTGACACGTCGACAGTTGATATTCTGACAGTAATGGGGCTTTGACATGGGGCTAATGGGCACCCAGCCTAGCACGACTGAGGGGAAAGGCAGTCCCATATGCCTACCGGGTATCAGACAGGCGGGACTCGTCTCTCCTGCAACCGTAGAAAATCTCACTTCAGTAAACTAGTGATGCAAACCAGGTAAGGCAGGAGACACACTGGATGCAGACACTGACAGTCATTTGATATCTTATGAAGCTGATCGTGAGGCAGATTACACTTAAAATATTGTCTGTACAATAAAAGCAATATTGATAATTTAGGCTTTGAATGTAAAATGTCCTTAAATATAAATTTAGGGAGGAGTAAAATGCTGACTCAGAAAATATTATGATACCATGTAATATAATTATTTTTAGTCTCTTTATATGTATTTAAAAGCAAGTTGGTGTCTCAATGGATTTAGCCTGTAATTGTGTGTGCATGTATGGACTATAAGGATAACAGCATTTAATGAATTAAGGGGAAAAACTAAATGTAGAAACTGGATGTAAACAGCACCAAAGCTCCATTAAATATGGACACATGCATGAATAAATGAAAGATGAATTTTGACAAATTCTGCAAGAGTTTGTAGTTAATGACAAATCTACCCATGTTTACAAATAACATCACTGTGAACCTTCCGATCAACATGGTTCATTCGCAAAAGCTGTCACTGGTGATCAGTTTTTTTGTCAAAATGTCTCCTATGTAAAGCAGATAATCAAACAATAGCTCAGGTAGCCTACTGAATAATATGCACCATCGAAAGGACAGACCTTCATCATAACGATAAAAAAACAGCTGTTAATATTCACAGAAGAGTAATGAATGGAAATGCCCATGATGATAATATAAAATAAATCAGTCGGTAGCATTTGCCTTCTCCAAATTGTGTTGATGTATTGATTAGAGCTGAGTTAACCAAGTGTTATCACTCTGTTCAAAGCTGCTAGCATCCTGAAACTGAAACTGCCAAAAATCCTGTGTTCTAAATGTCAAAATGGCAGTTTCTGTACGTGCACAGGTAAGATTCTGTGTATGGGTGCTCTGTTTATGTATTTGTTTCTGTCGTTATATTTCTGACATTTCATGGCTGTCAGTCTTTACATCACAGTGCGCCCTGAAACATTATACCTTGCAACCCCACCTTACAGCTGTTTACACTGACAAATATATTTCTTTGAGGAAAAATAAATAGTGCTACTTAATTAAAATATGTCCGTATCATTGTTAAGCCCAAGAGTGTCTTATCTAACAACACATCTCCTTCAGAATGTATCCCCATGACCAGCAAACATGTAGATTTATGAAAAGGCTTTCATCTGTTTGGAGGGCATACATCTTAACCACCAGAGAACTGGGGGAAAGGATCAGTCAAACAACCCCGATCATTGCCGTTGTCACACTGGTCCTTTAATAGCATCAAAGGAGGCTGACGTTATCCCAAAGAAATCTGTCTGATCCTCTCGCATAAGTCATATGAGTAGGTCTATGATGAAAAGACTAGAAACTGACACAGGCTGCTTATTGATGTGGCACAGTTTTGAGGCTTTTGTAGGCTTTTGGAGTGTACAGTAGACTCTACCCTGCTACAAAACTTAACAAAGCATTGTGTCTACATCCTAACTGGGTGTATGTCCAACTTTTCTTTTCATCTTGCTACTTTTGCCCTCGGGCCTTGTCATCTTTAGCCTAATGTATAAAACTTATCTCTGGTATCATTCCTTTTATCCTGCCATGTTTTGCCCAATATGCTGAAGTACAATTAGGCAGACATGAACTAATTTATACTCAGTGGTGACAAATGGTCAGTGAATCATAAAACGATATAATTACCTTTCAAAATATATGGCGGACCTTGTTTAACTGACGTTAATTAGTCAAACTGTATGAAACTGCAGTTGAAATCCTTCCAACTATGAATGGTCATACAAGTCATACCGTACCTCTAATTAGACTCTCTTCCTTTGCAGATATTATCTTTAGGTCTGATATGTTATAGTTTCTGGAGAATTGTTCTCACCATCGGTTCCCAAGAACATCTCAGTAGAATATTTGACTTTTTTTATTTTAAGAGGCTGAACAGGAACTGGAGGTTGAAGGTAACAGTGCTGATTGGGAAGTGGTTTGTTAAATAACAGAATAATAGGACTGAATGGGTATTTAAAGAATGCCATAAAAGTTCAGATCATAATGATAATGATAGAATTCATTATTGAATAAATTGTAGAGTGGGACACTGCGGTGGGTGGTCTGACAGCCTCTCATCCTGGTGAATCACAAACATCGCATCACTTCGTGTTGTCCTGCTCCAAATTTGAAAATTTCACATTGGAATTTTAAAGCCTGTGGATTCGTGGTGCTGTTTAAACAGGTAGAGGACATGGGTTGTAAAATGTTAATGTGTACTGTAAAAGTGTAAAATTACATGCTGAGAGGCAAACATGTTTCCAATAAGCAAGTTGCACATGCACATTTTTATCTGAGTTGCTAACTTCAGCTACCTAACACTGCACACCCACATGCACTCGATACGAATGATAAGGGCAAGTGTCCTTTAACACTGTTCACCATGTTTACGAATGATGTTCACTCCACTGGACAGGAACAAAGTCACAAAAAATAAGGTCAAAAGTAAAGCATTGCACAATTAGACAGTAAATATTCTGATTTAAAATTAATGAAATAATCAGGAAAAAGAAGCAAAATTTACAAAGTACTAAGGAAAAGGAATAAATGTGAATAAAATCAGAAGAGAAATTCACAAAACAATAAAAAATGAAGAAAAGGTGAACAAAATCAGATAAAAACAAACATCAGCAGCAAATGAACAAACCAGTTGAGAAAATGAATCAAATTTGATGCAAAAAGAAGGGAAATTACCAAAAATAAACACAATAAGAAGAAAAAAATCCCAAAATGAGCAAAATAACCAAAACACTGTGAAAGAAAGGAACAGAAAAGCAGACAAATTAACAAAACACAGGATGACACGGAGGTGCAGTGTGTAGCCTCACAGCTAGAAGGTCCTGGGTTCAATCCCAACACCAGGCAGTGGGGCCTTTGTGTGGAGTTTGCATGTTCTGTGTGGGTTCTCTCCGGTTTCCTCCCACAACCAAAAACATTGTTAAACTCCAAATTGTCCATAGTTGTGAATGCAAATGATTGTCTGTCTGTATAGCCATGAGGTCTCAGCCTCAAATTGTGAAGCACCTAGAGATAATCAGTGATTATGATTGGTGTTATACAAATATAACTGAATTGAAAAGATCCAGTAACAGTGTCCATGTGGATGAAAGCAAGTAATACATTTTTTTAAAACCTAACTGCTACGTCGTTCTTGTTCTTGAGTTACATGCAGCTTGCATATATGCCAACCATAATCATTTTCAATTTATTTATTTTGCCTTTATATAACCAGATAAGTCCCATGGATATGCAATCTCTTTTACAAGGGAGACCTGTCCAAGGGGGTAACAACACAATTACATTGGATTCACAACATAAAAACTTGCTCACATACAACACTTGCTTGCACACAAACATTGTCGATTGCAACGATTTCACCTGAGCTTTAAACTCCATCAGTGTAACAAGGGCTTGAAGTTTAAATTCAGATTGTAATTTATTCCATGCATTAGGTGCTGAAAACCTAAATACTTTCTCACCCAGCTCAGTTCTTACTTTGTTTGTGTCTTTCTTAAAAGACAGGATGGACTGAATGAACACAAACAGTACCAGTGACAGACAGCTTTCCAGTAAAGTACACAATGGTGAGTAAGGGAACCACAGTTAATAATGAATCTGTGTCCCATGGTACACACTATCCTATGAGCAGACACATTCATATACAATCAATCTCTATAGTCAATAACAGACAAAAATGTTTTTGCACCAATATCTGTTTCACACAAAAAGAAAAGCAAGTCTTCTTTCTATAATAATATCCCAATAGAAGTTTCAGGGTTTTTTACAACATACTCAATATGCTCCTTAAAAGACAAGTGGTCATCAATTAAAAATCATAGGCATTTAAACCTAGATACCAACTCAATTTGTTGACCATTTCCTGTTAATATTTTCTCAGACAGTGCTAATCTCACAGTTTTTGAAGTGGTAGAGGGCATACATTTTGTTCGGTTCACTTTTAGAACACGTTCTTGTAAACTATGAAACAAGTTGTAAATGCTGAAAGGCCTCAGCAGGCATGATTGTTGAGACATTAAAATTAGTTTCAGCTATATCGATAGGGAATATGAAATTTTAGTAGTGCTTAATTTTCACTACATGTCAATGTTAAACTGTCTTTGTTTTGGCTGTTGTCTGTAGACTGAGCAGGTCCACCTACACGACTGTCAAATCTTACAGATCTATCCTTCATCATCTCTGACAGGGCTGGTGTCTAGTAATGTAACCCATTTTAAAAGCTTTTTAACACTATTTTGGGAGATATGACTGTAAAACAAAAGTATACGTTTAATAATAGGCATGTTTCCACTGCAGGAACTTCGGGGTAAAAGGGGGTGGGAGAACTTACTAGAGCGTCCTCTCACTTGGCCCTCTTGGCTGCTGTGTGCCTCCGCTGCAGAGTAAGTAAGTAAAATTTTATTTATATAGCACCTTTCAAGATAAAAACCACAAAGTGCTTTACAACCAAATGCTGGTATAAAAACAACAGTAAAACACAATAGGAAACATGAAATCACAACAAAATCATAGTAGGACTCACTGCCAACGTAATCGTGGCAAAATTACACCAACGTGATTACAGGACGTAAACTGAGCAACAGCAGAGACGACATCGAGGATGAAGATGAACATGAAGGCTATGAATGAGAGGAGATGATGCCTGGAAGAAACACAAATCCTACTATTTACTACTTGTCTTCTGCGGAGCTTTAAAAATGCCACTTGGTTCTTATTGACACTACCTACGTCCTGCTCTGGGAATACCCAATCAGCATTGACTAAACCTGAAGTTTTCAGGGCCGTTTGCCACGGGGCTGGTTCCTGCAGTGGAGACATGCACCAATAGCCCCAACCCCTTAAAATTACCTTGAAGTTCCTGTGGTCGAAACACACCTAATGCTACAACTCACCTTCCTTAATCACAATAAAGATGACTGAGAAGGGGTTTCTACTGTGTTGATATTCCATAATATCTGCTGGTAACAAAGAAAGATAATGCCTATATTTTTATATTTTCATCAGTACATCAATCTGTAGCTGGGATAGATTCCAGCGCCCCCCCCCCATGAAGATTAAGGGGTAGAAAATGGTTGGATCGATATGAGTCTGTTAAATTGTAGGTGCCAGGAATTTCTGTACCATCCAGGTTCAGTAATGATGTGTAGTCCTGTTTGACAATTGCCTGCTGATAGGCACGGTGACTTCTGTGTTGTTGTAATTTGTTCTTTTTTGTTTTGGTCTGTGATCTGGAGATATCGCAGACCAATAAAATCGCCTCAAATCATCACGTTTTCAAAGTTTGAACTGAGGAATACTGTACATATTGTCATCAGCCTCCGTTAGTTTGGATTCTGATTGTTCTCACAATGCACCGCACGGCCCAAGATGTGCAGCTTGCTTATACCAACAATCCCCATGATTGTGCTGAACAACACTGACAGGTTGCTGCCCAAATGTCTCTTTAAATTGCAGAATGGGATGCAAGCAGGCCACGATTTAAGTTTTTGTTCACAGCTTCAAGTCTTAAATAAAATTGGATCCAATAAACCCAGATATTGATTATTTTAATAGTAAATTGATCAATACAAAACACGTTATTTTCAATGCAATGCTGGATCTTAATTATTCAAATTTCTGTTCTCTCCAGTATGTTTTAAATTTAACAAGCTTATCATTCAAATCATTTGTTTTTAGTCAGCGTGCCTGCTTCTGGTGGAGAAATAAAATTGTAGATTTACTGTATTTTGACCTAAAGAATGTTCTAAAACAGCAGGATTCCCAGTTTCTGATGGTGTTTCAATCACCTTTTCAATGGCCTTTTATTTCAGTGCATTGTAAACATCATAGGAGTTATTTGTATTTTAAATTGTAGTACAATTGTGTAGATCTAAAATGCTGCTTGAATATAGTGCTTTAATATTAAAGTCTTTTTTCTCTTCATAACAATACCCATTACTGGTTTCACATTGAGCCTGGTGGTCCCATATGACCTGTAAAAAAACATTATTTGATGCTCTTTCATACCCGCTACCAGCAAGAGGCTAACGTAATTGGCCGTGCTAAAGTATTTATCTTCTCTAATGCAAAAGCATCGAAGTTTACAGACCAAAAACCAAACAGGATTTCCCCGTATTTCCTATTAAAGCATTGCCTCCGTGAGATTGTCAAAGCAGAAGAACCGCTGACTTATTATAAGGCAGTTTTCATATTTCACAGGCCTCCAGTACTGATGGGACTAATTTCTGTGTCTGCTGTGATTACCCCTCAGTTGGCATCCATTATGGGTGCATGGCTTTCTTTCCTAGCCAAGTCATCCTCACACTCAGTCCCCATTACAGGGTTCCTGAAATCCATTTCCTGCTCACAGTTAAATCACACACTGCAGGTTTCCAAATGCATTGCACCCTCACAGAGGCAAAGCATCATCCATCAGCCACATTTGCAGTTGTTAATAGAAGTCTTTTTTTTAAACCCTCCTTTTTTTTTTTTTTACTTTTGCTTGCTCAGTACACAAATGATGTGTGTAAATATGGCAGCGGGAGTTAATGAATTGATGGTCCTGAATATTCAACTGAAATGTGTCTCTGTAGTAACTAGACTCAATGTAGAGGTCATTAAACTGTTCAACCAGCCCTTTCTTAATCTATCAGGGTTGGATGTAGTCCCATTAATGCACTGGGCTTGCACTGAAAAGCATTCAAAATAGTTGAATATAATAGAGAGATGATGGAAGTGTGGAAATCTGTCATGGACAATTATAAATTTACAATTTATATGGCAGCAAAACCCAGGGACTGTATTGAATTAAAATGCTGGAAAATAGAACTGCAGGATTATACACACACTCCCTGCACTCTCATTTTTAAAATTAAAATAAAGAAAAATAAAAATTATATTATGAGGAATAAAAACACACAAAAATGACTGTATTTTGTTATTCCCTGATTACAGTCTCTAACAACATTGAGATCCATGCTTCTTCCATCTTAAACCATGTTTTCCGAGATCTAAAATGTCGTGTTCCTTTTGTCTGTGTACAGCAAAACAGAGTACACGTGTGTCAGCATCCCAAGCAAGTTACCCCGATTTTTCAGCTTCATCCAGCTGAGTTATTTATGAGCATCATGGCAGTGCAGTGGTCTACATTTACCATAATCAATGCCCCGTCAAAGAAATGTCTCCCTGGCTGGTACTGTCGTGCTAAGAATAATTTTCTTCTCTTCTCTGCATAAATGTTGTACCTACTTAGAAAGAGTTGGCTGAGGGCTTGAAGCTATTTAGACACATTTAGATGACTTTGTTTGCTTCTCTCTTCCATGTTGTCGTGAATCTGTAAGTGTTTATACTGTAATTCTAAGTGGCCACAAAACATTTTTTTTAAATTTCTTTTTGATCAGGTATGCTCTGTGTAAATTCAAGCAGTTAACATTGTGTTACTTAAGATGAGACTTGACTCATTTGAATTCTGAAAGCCGCGTATTGTGAGTTTCAATCAGGGAAAGCCATTATAGCTCTTGCTCCTCTTCATCAAAATTTACACTGAAAAGAGGAGATCCTTTCAGTTTTACTTCAATAGAAACCAGTTAACATTTGAACTGAACATCTAAGTCAAAACAACTGAATCCATCGGTAACTACAGTTGTGAATTATGTTTTTAAAATTTTGCAACCTGAAAGCAGTGCCCCCAAAAGTGAGTGAATTTGGTTTCCTGTCAGACCACTTGAATTAAAAATAAGTACAGTACTATGTTACTACAATTTAGTACTAATATGATACCTAATGGACCAAATCACTGCACATTTTTGTATGCTTATGTTCGGTACCACTGATGATGCCAGAGCTATAGTTGCAGTACCTTTTCTGCCTCCGCTGCTCATTGAGCTGCCCATTACTGCCCTCCTGTGTTTAGAAATGGACATTACAGGTAACAGAAACATTGACACATGAGCCATGACATGAGTAAACAACATTAATGCTGTACCTTGTGACTTGAACAGGCTTCAGGTCCATATATGGTTTTGTCCCATAATGGGAATAACACATTAGAATAAATCAAATCAACAGAATAAGTAAATAATTAAAAAAATAGACAAAGAAGTTAATGAACAACAATGAAGATTGAACTGAGGAAAATACTCAAAAATTGAATCAAAAACAAAAAAAGTCTAATTTAATAATTAACTGACTGAAAATGGATACAAATGAACAAAATGAGTAAAAAACTAGAACAATTGACAAATTGAACAAAACAATAGCAGAATATTTTTTGCGACTTTAGGCACGTATTTCCTTTCCCTTCAGTCCAAAAATGGCTCTTTAGTTTGTAAAGGTTGTCGACCCCTGGCTTAGATAGATACTACCATCCACACACAGCAAAATGCATAAACCAACACAATTAATCAGAGCAAAGAGGTCATAAAAGGTCTTTTTTAGATTCCTGGAACTTGTGTTCATGTGTGCTTGGGTCGACCGTACAGCCTTTTGTGAGTTCCTGTAAGTTCACTTTGAGATCCATTGCAGCAAAACCTTGCTGTGTGTCCAATCAAAGAGAAGCAATCTTGGCTCTCCTCCTCCCATGAAGCTCCCATCTCTCTGTTCTGTAATAGTGTCAAATGTGTCATTTAGCTCTGTTGTGTCCAGGGAACAGTCTGCGAGCCTCTGAGGGCATCATTGAATCAATGAGTGTGCTGCCCGGAATCAAAGCAGAAATATTCTAACTGCTGAGAAGGGACAACGCAGCCAACTATCAAAAGACACTGTGCTCCCCAGTTGTTCATCCCTCAGCTGTAAGTGTCTTTCTGAGGAGCAATGCTATACAAGTTGCAACACAGATTTATGATATAATTACACAAACAAAAGACAAGCAAGCAGTCTATCTTGGACACACATACATGTCAAAAGGTTCCTTCAGTGGGCTGCAAAACTATATATATGTATATGTGTGTGTTCATGGTTACAGAGTAGTCAAGAGCAACCTACAGATTTTCTCGTTTCCTGTGGAGGTTTAATCCTGTGCAAAATTGTCTCATACAGAGTGTATTTATACAGCAATACAGCCAAATTATTCTGTGTACAACAGCTTTAATGAGGCGTTTCAGTGATGGGGATTTGTTGGAGGGAACAGTGGGAGTTTGGACTCACAGTCCAGATAGTCTGTCGAAAAACAAAGTTGGAGAGGACAAGACAGCTGGGATGGACACTCAAATGGCTGCATATGCATGTTCCCTGACTGGCACTTCAGCTGTTCTCTGTCGCCTTGATTCAGTGTGTTTCTGCTGATTGTTCAGTGGCCTGTGAAGGGGATTAAAGGACTGAAGTGCGCAAGAGAGGAAAGGCAAAGGATTCTTTCATTTATTTATTTATTTGCCAAGTTTCCCTTTTGCCGTATCCTTCATCTGGTAACTCTGATGCTCCTTTACTCCTGGGCATCTATATGTACCAGTACTGTACGTCTGCAGGGTTGCATAATTTTATACTATGGATAAATGTAATGGATTATAATAGAATGATATCTGATTATTTAACAGAAACTTTAATTTATCAGCCTTCTGCTGTCGAATACTCCATTTTAGGAGTGATAATAGGATTTATATGCTTTAAAGGTATATAATTTTTAGTATTAGGCATTAAACATACTGTATATGTTGTAACTCAGAATACAAGTGGCACAGGTTCTCATATGCAGCTGTTAGGACTGGAAAAAGATGAAATTCTATTAACCAGCTAAATCACAAATGCATATTCATTTTCTGTTATATTTAATTAAGAGGCAATGCTTCAGGTGTGAAAAGATCCAAAATTAACAATATAAGAGAATTATTAAAAATAAAACATATATACAAATGAAGGATTCTGACCCAGGCTGTTTGATCCTTATAGGTGGTTAATAATCATGATTACTTTAAGCTGCTTCACTGTAGTTCTGAAGATATAAAACCACTCTGATTGACCTTTCATTTGATGGCATCCATGTGGAAAAGGTTTTGCTGAACGTTTAGGTCACACTCAAGTTCAACATTAAAGGACGAAGAGCCACAAGGACTGTTACGCTTCCTATGGAGCTGTGTATTTGATGCTGTCTTTGATGTTGACTTTCTTAGTAGAGCCGCTCTTGTTTGAGCTCACATTTTCAGTTTGATGTGTCCACAAATGATAGGAATACCAATGATTTTCCATCAAATCTTATAGTTCAACTTCAATTTTTTGGAAATAAGAGAAACCTTCAAAATTATTAGATGGAGGGCAGGTAAAATTAGATAAGAATGGTTCCACAGCATGACTCCACAATCAAAGTGATACTTACAGTTTGGGTATGTTCCTGATATAATCATGCAAAAAAAAGAACAGAGTACACTGAAACTTAACATAATTATGTGATCACAGATGTGCATTCAAAACCTCACTCTTTTATTAAACATAGCAGTGTTATCAGTCATTGTGTACAAAATGTTTCTTAGTGTTTTACCATTATGTGTAACATGCTACATTCATTTACTGCTGTGCCTGTTAAGATTGAGTTCGTTTGACCAGCTTCATGTATCTTACTGAGTCCATCCATTGCAGAGTTTGTTGTGAATTTGAAATCTCATGAAATCTGATTTGACTGTTCACACTGGGGTCATATTGTTTAGGATTACATCTGTCTCTGGTTTTTATTTTGTATTCGGTAAATACCTGGATATATTGCATTCAGATCCTATGAAGGTGCCCCACTTTGAACTATACATTACCAGTGGTGAATTGCCCCTGACAACATAGCTGCTGAGATCACTCATCCACATAAACCCCTCCACCATGATAAGGTGGCAATTCAAGGAGGAGTGAACTTTAAGTCATGAGCTGCAGTGTCATAAGAGAATCACTATGACCCTTGATTACTCTTTTAAGGTACTACAGTGACAATGGATAGCACTTGATTAGATGTATAATATAATCTAATGTTATTGTGCCTGAGAGCTATTTATTAGATTATACATGGGGCAACACCGTGGTGCGTGGGTAGCACTAGTGCCTTGCAGTAAGAAGGTCCTGGGTTCAGTCCCAATACCAGATGGTGGGGCCTTTGTGTGTGGAGTTTGCATGTTCTGTGTGGGTTCTCTCCGGCTTCCTCCCACAACCAAAAACATGTGTAAAAAACATAGATTTAAAGCATGCCCATTATGTACGTACATCCATGTGGCCTCAGGTAAAATAAATCCGGAGCACAGTACAGTACATTTGTAGCTGGTGGAAGTGTCTTCTTTTCCTGTAGGCAGTCACTAGAATGAACTAACATGTGCTCAAATGAGGGCAGTAATAATAAATATAAGCTTAATAGAATGGTATATGTATATAGTGCTTTGGGCTTGTTTAACTTTACCGTTTGTTGGGTGGTCTTGTGTCAACAGCAAAAGGGATTAAATACAATTAGGTTGTATTTAGTGTGACAAAGTTGACTAATATTTTTTTAAGTAGTTAATTTCCTCTCTCTCCTGCTGCTGATAAGCTCTGAATGCAATGATTAAATTTAATCTAAGAAAAGGCCAGTGGACAAACAATGAGAGCTTTGCATTTTTGCGAAATTAAATGCATTCTGAATTGATCCACGCTTAGATCCATTCAGCCTGACCTGCAACATCCAATTACACACGTGCAGTTCAGGTTCAGCTGTAATACAGAGCATTGTGCCTCTGGAATAGACCAATGTGCATTTATATAATGTCAGCTGTAACACATGCTACTTCCTTGAGCAAATTGAAATTGCCAGCTCCCCAGAGATCATGTGCATCTTTCTAAATTTCACTAGAAAGTGAATCCTGAGACGCCGCAATCACCCCTGTACTGAAACAAGCAATGTCAGAGACGCCCGCTTCCTCGGGGTCTGCCCAACATCAATCACTTTCACAGAAGGTACAAAAGGACCTTTTTAAATCCTCTAAACTTTGCTGCAGCACACACTGTTACCTTCTCTTCAGTGCCCTGCCACAATGAATTGGGATGCGCTTTGGTAAACATATTTCCTCCTTACTTTGAACACCACTTTATTCCTCCTGTTTGTTGGATATGGATTTTTTTCCCTGTATCAGTGCCCCTCTGAAAGTGGGAGACAAAAAAAGTGAAATACCATACCAGTGATACATCGAAAGAATAGGATAAGGATGGAGATTTATGATGTCTGTCGTACAATGAGCTAAACTCAGTAATGCATTATTAATGAAGAGTTTAGTATCCGCTGGTTTTATTATCTTCATCTCAAAACTTGACACACTTCTCCTGTACATGTACGTAACCAATTACAGGTTTGCGTCCATGTAGTTTAGAATAGTCTTAGTTTACATACCTCAAAGGCTCAAAACAGGTTGCATCAACATAATCACTTGATTTCATTGGCTTCATTAGAGGAATGAGGCTACTGGCGAGCAAGATAGCCAGTCTTGGAGAGAGAGAGAGAGAGAGAGAGAGAGAGAGAGTGAGATGGAGGGGAAGTGAGGTGGTTCTCGTGACATGGCAGAGGGCCAGGGTCGGTGACAGCTGACTAATGACTTTCACTGAGGGTGTCAGCCTCAGATTTATGTTTCCCCCTTGCTCGAATCCACTCTCAGTATCTTAAAGCAAGAGTTATTCATGAACTATAGGGGCACGCACACAGCGAACAGGCACACGCACCCTCCGAGATTTAGAGCTGGAGATATTTGCCAAAGCGAATGCATACGCACAAACCAGTGATGTAGCAGTAAATAAAATGCGGGGCAACCTACAAACTCCAGACGGCAATCATCATCAGGCATCAGGAGCACAAATATAAACAAATGTGAGTTAGAGATGGAGAAAGCATTAATTTATGCCCTTTTATGCCCTGAAAGGAATGTAGTAGCAGCGCAGCCTGTTGACATTGACCTTTAAATGGTGACACAGACACAGAATTATCCAGAGGCTATAGGATTTAGTCTGTTGTGCACAAGTATGCACCCATCACATAAATAAAACGCTAAGAAGCTGGCAGTGGTTTAACTATGTAAGTGTAGTAATTAATGTATAAGCTGCACTAATTGATATTTAATAGCAAAATTGGATCTAATGACGATATATGATACACTGATAAACAACAAATTATGCAATGCTACGAGTTTACTCAACTTTCCAGAGTTTTTTTAGGGCCTTTAAGTTCATTATTTGAGCAGATTGCGCATGTTTGTCTATGGTTCTCTTCAGTTATTGAAATTATAAGTGTAAAAATGTCCAGCCCAAAAGCATTTGTACCATTTCCATGATGAATTGAAAACTTAGCAGTCGAAATGTCCAGTGACACAATAATGCTCACTGTGCACTTTGACAATGAAGTGTCAACTGAATCAGCAGCTACACCTCTCGATGATGACAAGTACACTGGGATCACAGATGGCAGACAGTCATCACTGTATGATGTGAAAGCAAGGGTCAAACCTTCATTTTCAACCGAACTGGGAATTGAGACTTACCTATAGTCCATTGTAGCATTTTCAGTATTTAGTGTAGTGTCAGACAAGGCTGTGTGACAGATCAAGTTAAGGGCTCTCTGTAACTTTTACCTTTTGGGAGATTCTGTAAATTTCAGTGAAGCACAGGTGCTGTCATAAACATATGTGCATGTTTGTTTTGTCAGCTGATGTTCTCATGAATACAGATTTTTATTTCAGTGTGGCAGCTTCAAAATAGCAAAGAAATGACTGTTAGTTAACATATAGTATTTAAATGCTACAATTAAATCATTTTTAGACCGAATTAAGCATATTAAAATGCATTTCAGAATATATTGCTATATGTTTGTTGAATTATTACTGTTCTCTAGTATTCAAATTGATTTGAGGTTGCTGTTCATCATATTTCTGTCACAACCTCCAATAAAAGTGGATCAAAGAGACCGTAGCACATGCTACCACATGTTTTAATGATAAATAATGCTCACAACCAGAAATAGAAATGGTAAGGGAGTGGAGAGTCCCGGTGAAAAGGAACAAACAGGAAGACACAGTCAGACCAACCAAGGAGCTGACTGTCTTCTCCCCTAAACTAAAACACAATCACCTAAGCTAAAGAAAAGAAACCAAAAACAGGATTGTACTTTTACCTTTTACTCCTAACTCAAACAATTACTGACCATGCAAAAGTCACTGGGGCTGCATGTCAGCGGCTGTGGCATCTGCTGCAGGTGTCGTCAAAGAGCGAGCAGCTTGCTGGCATTTTCGCTCATCCAAGCAGCTCTTGGGAAAGGAGTATACACAAAATTAGTAAACAATCAACAGATAAAGTGCACAATGAGGGATTTTGGAACTTTTTTCAACATTTCTAAACTTTGAAATTCAATCATCCCCCGAGACATATGGTGTGTTTACCATAAAGTAGAGATTATTTTGGTACAGTCCCCTGGTGACCACCACTGCTTCATGCTAGAATAACATGCCAACATCTGGTAGTGCGTGATTTCAGTAATGTTCACTTTCGGCAGCAATGAATCTGGCTTAATATGCAACATAAACCATATTAAAAAACACGCAGAACTAGTTGAGATAATGACTTGATTTGCATGGAGTGGTAGACTGAAGCAGTGCATGATGTTTGCTTGTGAGATGGCGTGGTTCCTTTGAGCATAAATAGGGAGAGAAATTGAGAGAAACAACTGCACACATGACACATGCGTTTAATCCAAATAGCCGTACTGTGCCCTGGGAGCATAGCAGCATGATGTGGGAGAGAATAAAGATATGGAGGGGCCACAGAGGAAATAAGCGGGTGTTGGCAAAGACATGATGAGTCAATTACTTGAACTGTATGTGTGTGTGCGCACATCTCTGATCCACGGAGTTGCCTGTTGCTTACAGCCCGTTATCCACGCAGGTTAAATGCCAAAATGGTAATCAAAGTAGAATGGACTCATCACGAGCCTAATACAGAATGGCACTAAGAAGTATGCAGTCTAAATGTTTTCAGTTGGGGATCATCAACGAATGCACACAAAACAGACTTTTGCTGTCATGTGATATCAAAAATGAGCTGTGAAATGCACATATGGACAGGCAAGTAAGAACATTTCAGAGTTGGGAGCTGAAGAGGTGACCAGTTAGGCAGGGTTGGCAAGCACAATTCAGGGGCCATGATTACAGTCCAACTGCTAGGTTTCCATCAACCCCCAGATGGCAGTTGAGAAAGGTTTAATGGCACCGTCATTTGCAATAAAATGGGAAAGTGCTCTTACAGTATATTTATGATGCGACGCAGAAGTCAAGTGCTTTGTCTGATCTGCCTCAGTGTTAAATCTGTTGTCTGGAAAAAAGATTTTAAAATGTAGGGCTTATTTAAAAAATAATTTAACCTCAGAAAAAAAAAAAAAATTTAATACCTTGTCTTGTTATCTCTAGGACATGATGCGGAACTCACCCCTTACCTTTGTTATTGATTATGTTGCTTATGCAAAAATGGTATGAAATCTCTTGTCTGGAAGTACATTTATAATTTGAATGATCACTGATCCCCTTGAAACAGCAAAGCATGTGGAACGATCGATAAATTATGGAAGTGCCTGTAACACAGCTCATGATTATTGTAAATAAACACAGCATTATACATGAGAGAGAACAATAAGAGAACACTCATTTTCTAATAATCTGCTACATGCTGTAATATTACACAGCCTGAATGCAATATGTAAGGCATTTGCTGATATTTTGTAATTACTAAATGCTGTAGCTATTACAAAACATGACAGCAGCTCTTGAATTTTGGATAATCTGACACATTTTGATGGTCTTCTGGAGGAGTCCTGTCAAAAGACCATTACACTAGTCAACCATGAAGGAAAAGCACTTTCTGACTGGGTGATCAAAAGCAGTTTTCATTACAGCATTATATTACTAGATTTTAATCATTAAAAATACAATATGGGTTAGATGTTGTTGTAGAATGACATCCTGCATATGTTTTGAGATGTGCTGTTACATGGCCTTTAAAACGGCATAACTGCTGACAGCCGATTTAAAGCCCTAAACTATACCCCTGGCAAAAATTATGGAATCAACAGTCTTGGAGGATCATTCAGTTGTTAAATTTTGTAGAAATAAAGCAGATCACAGGAAAGCCACAAAATTAAAAGTGGTGTGTTGTAGTTTTTTTATTTGTTTGTTTTTCATTATTCCATATTTTTTTCCTCAGAATTGAGTGATTTCATTTTTTTTTTCTCTCTGCTTGATCTAAAAAAGCAATTGTTATTGACTACCACATTTTTTTCTGGATTTCTTTTAGTGTTTCTTCAAACCAGAAAGTTGCCTTTTCAAATGACTTTAGTTTTGTGGCAAGCCTGAGATCTGCTTTTTTTTTCTACAAAATTAAACAACTGCATGAACATCCTACAAGACTGGTGATCCTATAATTTTTGCCATGGGTTGTAGACGACCTTGCCATTCGTTTTTAAGAATGTAGTTTGATTTTAAGGGTTATTTTGTACTGGGTCCTTCTGCATTGGCTAAGGCTGCCAAGATTATGGCACAGAAACATTTCGGGTAAATTTAATTGTATGGCTTTGTATGGTACAACACTGAACAACACTGAATGAAAGTCCAGTTGCATAAATTTGAGGTGCTTTGCTAACATACTGATAGACCAGCTTTAGCTTTTCATTATGGCAAACATTCACCATGGCATCGTGTCATTAAGCTTATGAAATGTCACTACATTAATTTCTGTCCAGAGCTGCATTCATTTTTTTTTTTGCCAATGTCTTGTATTGATGGAGTTGGAGCGATAAGTAAAGTCTTCTCCAACACATCCCAAAGATTCTCAGTGGTTATGGTCTTGACTGTGGTGGCCAATCTATGTGTGAAAATGATGACGTATGCTCCCTGACTCACTCTGTTTCACAGTTTGAGCCCCCTGAATCCTGGCATTGTCATCTTGGAATATATCAGTGGAAAAAAAAAAGATTGAAAAAAAAATGAGGGATTAAATGTTACTCAGTGCGTCAGGTATGGATAAATAACATCTTACAGCTGAAACATATTACTGCTTTAATTATCTAATGGAAGGTTCTTATCTTCTTTCTTCTTTTCCTTTCGGCTGTTCCCTTCAGGGGTCGCCACAGCGAATCATCTGCCTCCATCTCACCCTAT
>JAQQAE010001976.1:0-23540 GCA_029823295.1 Pseudamia nigra
TACATTCTAAATCATTTTTAGAACTAATTTCATGCATTACGTTTCAGATAATTAACATAACTTCCTTTTCAAATAATGAATAAATGTGCAGGCCGGGGTGTGTAATACATACTTTATATGGGAGTTTGTCGTGGGTCCAGAACGGATTAATGGATTTACATGTAAAAGACTCTTCAGATACAGAGAAATTCGCATAGCGAGCGTGAAGCCGGAACGGATTAAACTCGTTATGCGAGGCACCACTGTATATGACAAAGGGTCAATTTGACCTAAACACCACACGAGGGTTAATGACAGCTAACGGTGTACACTGAACAGGAGAAAAGGAGAAAAGGCACTGAGGCAAGAGCTATTTCTAGTATGTGTTTGAGTTAAATTAACATTTAACATTTTTGTTTTATCCTCTGAACTACTGACAACATTTTTCCCAAATTCCAACTAAAACTATTGTCATTTAGATCATTTATTTGCAGAACAAATGGTCAAAATGAAAAACAAATGCAGTGTTTTCAGACCTCAGCTAATGCAAAGAAAACAAGTTCACATTCACTTTTAAACAACTCAATACTAATATTTTAACATAGGAAGAGTTTCGAAAAGAAATATTTGGTGGAATTATCCTGATTTACTTTCCTGTGCTCATTAAATAAGATTTGGTTCGCTTGTGTCGCCAGCCAGCAGACACGGGAATGTAGAGATAATGACTTTAGAACATTTGGCAGTTGTCTCTTTATTTTCTACAGCTGTATGTCACTATTTTGGATTTTTGAGAATAATTCGGCCCAAGTTGCAAAAAGAAGTCCATCTACAGGTTGCTGTCATAGATGCAGGCAACTGAGTATTGTGGGGGGAGCCACGTTATAATATGTTCACACAATACACATTAAAATACACAATTAATCCTCGAGAGGTGTTTGGGTCAAATTGACCCTTTGTCATATATTTGTAAAGAGAAAATGTGTGGTGTGGGGACAAAAGGAACATCATCATCACCAAAACAAACAAAATACTTAAAATGACAACAATGAACAACATTGAAGGAAAGAAAAGGATGAAAATGATCTTCAGACTGAACACAATAACCAAGAAAATGAGCAAAATTATTCAGAAAATGAAACAAAATAATGAACCAAATGATCATCAATTTCGAAAAAACTGCACAAAAAGAAGCAAAACATCCACGAAATGAACAAAGAACAAGTTGAACAAAAATAACCATGAAAATGAACAAATGTGAAGGAAAAATGAACAGTCGTCCTACAAAACCAACAAATATATGACAAAGGGTCAATTTGATCCAAACACCACGCAAGGGCTAAAAAAATGCAATAAATTCTTCATATATGTAACACACTGTATGAAGAACATGTAAACTATTACTATACTCAGCAGCATTTTCTTTTCTGTCTGTCAAGAAATGAAAATTGATCAAATTATCTCCACTGTTCTCCGCTTTCTTCTTGAATGTATTACTTTTAAAAAGTCTTCTCAACATCCGTCATCCAAGTCTGTCTTGTGTTACATCTGCTGTTGCTAGGCAACACCAACAAGTGTAAATTGGAATGAGATATTCAATAGTTAATATACCTTTAAAAATGTGTATCCAAAGAGTAAGTTTAATTTCCAACCACTTATACTTTCAAATATAGTAATTGGTATTATTCTATATATCAGGGAAAAATACATTTCAAAGAAGCTATCCTACTTTATACTAGTCTATTTTATTTTATTGTTTTGATTAAAAGCCATTACGTCTCTGTGTTTTTCTGCGGTCGTTCCTGGACGTTAAAGGATTTCATTTTGGTTTTTTCACCACTCATAGACTATTACATGAACTCTTTCTTGGTGACACAAACACACTAGCAGACACCCTCATGATTAATAGGAGTGGGTCTGAAAGGGGAAACAATAGTCATCCCCTGCTCTGCTGCAAAAAGAAAACATACATTATAAGGCATATGTAACCACATGTGGTTGTAACTACATTAGACTGTCATGCACTAACTCTCGTGTCAACAACAAAGCGGAAAAAAAACCTTCTACACTTTTATTCATACATATCATAAATCAGCTCCCAGATTACATCATTTCATAGACAAACAGGGGCAGGAACAGTGAGGAAGGCAGAAAGAAAAAAGAAAGAGAAAGAAAGAAAGAAAGAAAGAGGCTGTTCAGATGGGGCAGGAAAGAGGAAAAGGAGATATTCTGAATGTGAGTAATTCAAAAAGGAAATCGGTTTTGCCTTTTAAACCAGTTACAGCCACTTTACCAGGTGCAAAAGTCCATAGCAGCACAGAGCCTGGAACTCTGACTGCAAAAGTGCCAACTACATAAAAATGAATCCTCACTTTACTGGGTTCTACTGGAGTTTAAAAAGCAGATGGAGTGACTTTGTGTTTGAGGTTCGAAGCGTTAATGTGAGTAAGACCACTTGAGAATGTTAGCATGTTAGGTTGAACAGGTGTGTAGTGAGTTTTCAGTCACTAAAAAGAATGATGTCACCAAGTCTGTCTGCACACACAGACACACACACACACACATCCATAGTTCCCACCTGAGCAGTTACTTTAAATGACTAAAAGCCTGTGTGAGTGAATCGGCTGAGCTCACAAATCAAAGGCACATGGGTTTAGTTGAAGATTTCCAGTGAAATGGCAGAACACCAGTGTGAATCCGTACTGTGTAAGTGCCTGTGTGTTCATGTTCTAAAACAGGCTGAGAGTCTTGACTGCCCTCTCCTGACCTAATCAGATCTTTAGGGAAGCTCACATGCGACACAATATTTCATTATCGGAGCATAAACATTACAGAGGAATTGATATCTAAAATAACTCTCCATCCTATCACGCCCTCCCTGTCACCACACAGTTGCTGCAGCCTCACTGAAGAGGCCTCACGGGAGAATCTGCTGTACATCAGCGTGCGTGTTCAGAGGATGGCAGTGAGCATTCTGAGTGTGTGTGCGTTTTTGTGTGTGTGTCCTGGAGGAGTGGCTGTCACCGTATCAGTTGCCACAGTAGATAAGGCAGTATACCGTGGTGGTGGTAATGATGCTGGGACCACTGAGACAAGCGTAGGGGAGGTGTCTCTGCTGCTTCTTGCTGATCTCATCACATCACAAAACTCCCTTTTCATACACAGCTTCACAACAACATCCTGACATACACAAAGAAAACAGTGTACTGAGAAACTTTTCATTTTCTCATGCTGGTGTTTTCATTTGTACTTTTTCCTTGAGCTACTTTTTGCCTGCTCATTATGATACACAACTAGATACTGCTGTTTGGTGACAACTATTACAGATAAAATCTAGTCACATTCAAAGCTTCATTATGCAAAATTCACGTGTGCTTGTTTGCGTATGTGATGTTTGTGTGTTGGATTTTTCTGTGTGTGTACGTGTCCACCCCTGGTTGTTTATATGTGCTGGTTAATTCTATTTCCAATCTAACAAGAGCTCATGTTGTAGACCAGCAAAGAAGTGAAACAGTCGCATTGAAGATGTATGGAGCCATCATAAGGATTTCTGTCCTAAATGTAGAAATCAAAGCATACACTGGTATCATGGATGTAGACAACTGGGGCAAACCAAGGAAGGCGCTCATTTATATTATGATCTGTTCACACACTGAAAAGAATTAATACATGCAACTTTCAACTCAAAGACTCCTTGAAGCCTTTAAGGAAATATACTGAACAACAAAAGAAACGCAAGTCTTTCTACATACACTAGGGAGGTCACGGCTAATCGTACCAAGTCTACAACAGAGGTACACATTCTACAGAACGGGTTTTAGGTCATGGAACATGCGTTTGTACCTAAACGTGACCACGGACACTGGTGAGAATGTGGTCAGATTAACACAGGTGTGACATACGGTGACTAAAGTCACACTGTCACTAACTATTGGGAACGGCCACTTTGTTTGTGCATGTGAGGCCTGTAAAAGCAAACAAAACCTGGAATTTCACCATTTGTCGTCACGCCACACCTGGCCACAAATCTTCATGAATTCTGCTACAATCTGACATTGCAGCAAGACAATGCACGTCCGCGTACGGCGAGGGTCGTGACTGGATTCTTAAGACTGACGGTCCACTTCCCTGGCCAGCATTCTCACCGGATATGTCACCCGTAGAACACGTATGGGGTAATCTGGGTCAGCGTGTTCGAGCCCGTATCCTCATCCTGAACGCTGTTGTTCAATTTCAAAATGCCTTACGGGAAGAGTGGCATCATTTAGTGGTTTCAGTGTGACAAAGATTAGCAACATTAACTGCAGCACATGGTGGTCGTACACGTTATTGTCTGTATTCTGATCCAGAACGATCCAGAACATGGAAGCCATTGCTATCAACTTGAAATGCTTTTATTTACCACAGTTTGTCATACCCTGTGTATATTCTGCATATTTTGTGCATATATTCAATTCAATAACACACTACTAGAATTGTAATTATGAGCTCAGTTTCTCCACAGTGTAGAGACTGATGTCCCATGTGGATATCCAAACTGCAGTTCTTCTAACAGACACCAGATGAAGATATTATTTTTATTTATGCTATTCCAGAAATGTAGATAGTAACTACTTTTGCAAATATCCTGGTAAACTTAAAAAAAAATCCTGCATCCATAAGGTGAGTCAAATCATCTCCAAAATCAAAAATGATCTATTCCTTGTGCCATTTTGACCCTTGTCTGAAAAATGCATCAGAATGCATTAATATGTATTTGCATGAAGTTAAGTGCTGGCGACATCACGGACATCATGGGGCTCAGGTCATTTGTGAGCCATAAGGTTGGTGGTTCAATCCCTGGCTCCTCAGCCCAACGTGGCTGTGAGTGTCACTGGTGTGTGGATGTGTGAGTGAATGGGTGAATGGAAAGCAGTGCTTTCAGTGCTGTAGGACAGAAAGGTGCTATAAGTGCAAGACCATTTACAAAAATTTATTTATTGAGCATTTATTGAGCAATGTAGAATATGTGAAAACTCCATGCTATAAAAATCCCAATTCCAATAAAGTTGGAACATTGTGTAAAACGTAAATAAACAGAATACAATGAATTGTCCATGTCTCCATGTATTTTTTTCTTCCACTCTAAGAAATACACACATTGAGGTCCACGCACCTTAACTCAAGTTATAAAAAAACAAATCAGTGTTCAGCAAGCTTGTTAACTCGAATGTCCCTGAAATCCTAATCAGTACCCCTCAAAGTATTTGTGTACACATACATAACAAACTGGGCCCTCGGAGCTTTCAGACAAAGGCGCCTGATACTTTTAAATTGAGTGGAAAAATTTGCAGCTGAAGACTGTCTGAGAGAAAATAAGACCACACTGACTTTATGGATGAATATTTTTCTTTTTCTCCACTATTAAAACATAAAGCAAGCATCAGATGTCAGCTCTTTATTTCTGATAGCTGTAATTTAGGTGCCCCAGTTGGCTGGACTTCAGTGTTTGGCAGTCACCTCTAAGGAAATCAAATTAAAATCAGGTTCATAACATGCATAAAACAAGATTCTGTTTAAGCTTTTTGAGATGCTCAAAGCAAAAGCAAGAATGTGCAAAACTGAAAGCACAGTATGTAAATCTTGTCTGTGACAATGAATGTAATCTGAAAACAAAAACAACAGTGGCATGGAAAGAAAAGGCAAATGCTGTATTTTGAAAGTAATCATTTTACTTTGGTCAGAGTCACAGAGTCACACGCAGGATGTGGGTATGGGGTTAGCAAAATCATATAACAGAAACCTTCAGTGTCTGATGCCTAACCCGAAACCACTACTGTTTCCGTATGTAGTGTTAGAGAGGTTTGTGGTTCAAACGGGTTGTGATCCAGCAGGAAGAAGGCCTGAGAGGACATCAGAATGCACTTCATCTAAACAGCATTTCCTACCTTGGTCCATTGTTACACATACCATGCGAAACCACACAGCGTCTGTACACACGGCGCATGAGAGTGTGTGTATACACTGCGATGCTGTGAAGACGGCCGAGACAACCTCAATCAAGGAGAGAACAACAAGAAAACACGCACAGGCTCATCTAAACACAGGGGCTTGACAGTCATTCACACAAGACAGAACCCAAACAAACAACACGACTGATACAGATGGAGATTAGTGCAGGGTGGTGGTGGGGGTCCTTAATGTGTGCGACATACTCAAACATGCTCACAACTCAAACTCGTTTTCCCTCTGGACGTACTGTGCATAGGCCGAGCTAGAGGCCGCCAACAAAGCCTAAACAACGGGATTAACTGAACACAACAGTGACGCGTTGGCCTGTGTCTGCATGAAGTAGAGAGAAGGCACTGTAAACTGTTTACAGGGGAACGCAGGGTTACCGCTCCGTGTGTGCGTGTCTGAATGTGGATCTGTGTGTTTACGGTTGACTCCTCGCTGATTGGGACAGGATCAACAAAGAGACAGTGGCATGTGTCCATACACAAACACACACAGCTTACGTTTGAGGAGCTGGACAGTGACTGAAAGTGCACAAGACGGATTCAGCAACAAACAAACATGTAGAGCTGGTCCTCGTGTTACTTCTGGGTTTTGTTTTTAAAACAACGCAAACTCTCATTTATGCACTGGATATAGAATTTAAACTCATTGTCATTGTTACCAAAACTATTCATTTATTAGCCATATAAAAACGATACACACATTTTTTATAACATAATAGTGCATATTTTTGGGTAATTTAGGACAGTGATTCTCAACTGGTGGCTCACATTTTCAGTGGGTCGTGGGCCTTTGCCTGGGAAAAAAATATTAAGAAAAAAGTCAACTGTGTGTCATCTATTCACACTCCTTAACAGTAGGTGGCGATAACACCCTGTAATGTGCGTGGACACCCACCATTTCAAACCATAGAAGAAGACCCGCAAAGTTTGTTTACATATGCTAATTGAACATGTCGAAACGCAGTTACGAGTAAACTACAGTACATGATTTGTGGGTTTTCTTATAGTGAGGACAAAGTACAAACACTTCAGTGTGTTTTGTGCAGTTTCGTGTGCTGGTATTGTACGGTTTTATCGCCTTTAGCTTAGCTTTTAGCTTAGCTTTTAGCTTGGCTTTTAGCTTTTAGCTTAGCTCTCAGCTCTTTCAGCTAAAGCTCCTTTGGCCCCTTTAGCTGATAACTCCCACCGTAGGGTTGTGCTTGATTGGCGAAACAGTGTCTCACTCCGACTCGTGACTGTCTTTTTGTAGGTTTATTCACAAACACGGCACAGGGGACAGTGACACAGATGGTTAGCTAGGCAGTCAGCTAGTTGGTTAGCTGGTTAGCAGACAGTCAGTCAGTCAGATAGCAGTTAGGTAATCAACAGCTGAGCGCCACCAGTCGAAGCCGAATGGCAGAAATGACATATGAGTTACGTATAAGTACTTGCACAGGGGAATTACGTCACATTCTTCCTTCAAAATAAAATGCACTTTTCACATTACTCCTTCAAAATAAAATGCACTTTTCACATTCCTCCTTCAAAATAAATGCAGTCAAAATTACAGTTATCTACACCAAAGTAGCTTAGCTGGTAATAACATATGAAACAGAATTACTGACATAAGACGAACAGGAGTAAATAGGAAATTTCCACACAGGTATCACAGCTGATGGCGCTGGCTCCATGACTCAAAAAAAAAAAAAAAACTCAAGAGTGGTGAGAAGAATACATGAGAACGCTCCGGATACAACCCGGAACCATTGTTTTTTGCATCGGGAGGCCCTAGCAACAAAGGATATTGTAGCTGTGCTTCATGGAACATTAAACAATGTCATCCAAGTGGTGAACAACATTAAACGGAGTGCAAAGAACACCTGATATTTTCAAAAACTGTGCCAAGGTCTTGGTAGTAAGCATGTGCAGGTGTACGCTGGCTGTCGAGGGGAAAGGTACTGTCCCGTTTTTATGAATTACAAGCTGAAATCGTAGCCTTTCTTGCCCAGAACAATTCTCCTCCTGCAGACCTGTTTAGTACCAGTGTGTGGCTCACATACGCTGCTGACCTTGCTGATGTGTTCGACTAATTAAACACACTAAATGTGTCTGTGCAGGGGAGGGGGCACAACATTTTTGAACAATATGACAAATTTGATGCTTAAAAAAAAGATCTTGTGGGAAAGACATGCTTCGAAAAACTGGTTTGACATGTTCCCCAATGCCCATCATAAGGGACAGCAAATGGACACGGGAGAAAAAAAAGAAAACTATGAAATAACATGACAAAAACTATCATGACACATCTGAATAAACTTCTGTAGCAGTTTAATGACTACTTTCCCAAAAACCAGAGGGATGACGACTACATACGCGACTCCTTTGGAATCGACATGGAAAGCGTCATGTTGCCAAGCAACGAAGAGAGTAAGCTAGTGGAGCTAAAACGTGACCACATGCTAAAAAAGAATTTCATAGAGATAAGCCTCTCCCAGTTCTGATGCAGCATTGTGATGAGCGAGTATCCTTCCTGGCTGTTACTGAAATCTTCTGATTATTATGTCAGCCTTATGATTAATGTTTGAATAATTGACTGAATAGTTTTAATAGGGCATTGTTTTATACTGAATGAGTGGGTGCTCAGCTAAAGCTACACATTTTGGGTCTTTTTGAAGCCACTTGTGAGTAGTTGGACTTTTTTATTTCATGTTTGTGCATGAAAGCACTGTTGAGTCTGTTAATAAAGGCTGAGGTTACTGAAGTGAAGAGGTTTGATTTGGTTTGATATTTCCCTCTCTAGCATCACCACTTGCTTGTTTTTTGTGTTGGCATTCTGTGATATTCTATTCTACTATCTCAGGATCAAAGTGCATGAACTTTACATTCAATACATTTGAGACGGTGAACACTTTCCTTGGTTTTGGTTCGAGGCTTGTCATTAAGAGGTGATGGTGGGTCCTGAAGCCCGACCACGTGAGAACCACTGCTTTAGGAGGTACACTTCAGACATTCCTACAAGTACTTCGATTTTCAAGTTTGCATAGAGCATGAATGCACATGAGATTGCCAAGCCACGAGAAAACCACCCAGTCAAATTTGAATGATTAAAAATCTTGCAAAAAATAAAAATAGGTCCCAATATCATGAAAAAACAACCAGTATTATCTGTTCACTGAAGATTGGATGACTAAATCCAGACAAGGGCAGTAACTTAAAGTATGCCATCTGTCATGAAACCTCAGATTTGTGCAAGACACATGTTTGAGCCAATGGAGCCAGAATCCACAATGAAAAATAGTTTAGATTAAGTAACGCTTTTTCCCTGTATGCTCCCATTTTCGGACTGTCATCAGAGCTTCATTGAGCCACGATTTCTGGCTCACAAACACAAAAAAAAATTTACGAGTCTTAAATCAACAGTAAATAATCTTTTATGTTTCCTGTAATGATTTTATAAGGCGGATTATTATTATTAGTTTCAGAAGCATTCTACACAAGCTCCATTGACCTGATGTCGTTTGTCTGTAATCTTTAAAAAGACGCAGTGTTTTCTGTTGTGACACCCCACGAACCTCCACAGGCAACAGTTTGATTAGGTTTAGGCACAAAACCCACTTAGTTTTAGGGAAAAATCATAGATAGGATAAGTGCTTGTTTAAGGTTTTAGGACCTTTCACCTCACAGTTACAGTAATAGGTGAAGTGGTCGCAGTTGAGGGATATAATGAAACTAATGGGAAATGTACATTATCAGTAATAGCAATAGATGAGAGTAAACACGTTTGCAATTAAACCCCATTCGTTCCAATCTGCACTCTGCAATTTGATGGTGCTGCTATATGGCCTGACCCAGGTGATAATTATGACATGATAATTACTCATGGTAAACATATTTGCTTTTGTCTCTATAATGATAAATCTAAGCTGGCCTTAGTGATATTAACTCATAAAAAGATAGGCAATTTTTTTTTAAATCACAAAATCAGAAAATGTTTTGTTTTTTTTGTGTGTCTCTCATGTTGCCTTCACCCCTTTTCATCTTTTTGTCGATTTCATCAAATTGTACTTTATGTGGCTTTTGTCTATTACGTCTATTTTGAGTTGTTGCATTCCTGTGTCTTACTGCACTTTTTCATCATTTTAATCTTGTTAAATCTTTTACTTTGGATGATTTTTGTTCATGTGATTTTCATTTTTGGCTGCATCCCCACCTCTGCTCCACCCTAGTTTGCTTTTTGTGTGGTTAATTAATTAAACTAATACTTCAAGTATATGCAAGAAATGTGCAAATTGATTAAACCTTTAAAACTAGGCACTCTAAGAAAATATGGAGCTTCATGCTTGGATAATTAAAGTAAGTGAGCCATTTTATGTTAGATGATATTGTGTTTTATTTGTGTTTATTACATTTTTCAAATTAAGGCTGCAGCAAAAGGGTGAGTGTTGGTTTTTCTTATCTGTATGCCTGATAATCCACCTTGAATCCCACAACCGAAGTATCACTAAACTGACCATCGTCCGTGTTGAAATGACAAATCCTGAGTGAATAGCTTTATTACAAAGGAGTGATTTTCAGGGAAGTTTTATAAATCCTTCAACGGAACCAGATCATTTTAGTGTCATCTTTATAATAAACAGAAAAACCCTCATTCGGTGCCACAGAGCTATTCTTAAATACACGACGTGCATCGATTCAAAGTGTTTTTTCAATGACATTTCACCTCTCTGTGCCTTGAGCAATCAAGCCACAGTGGGAGGATAGCGCGCTGCATTTTCAAAGAAATCACTGCATTTTTACACCCTTTGCTCAGTGGCATGAAAATAAACAAACAAGACTGTCCAAAATTTTTCCAGCAAGCAACACTTGGGCTCTTTTAAATGTGCCTCACATGTTGTTAAATGTTTGATGCTGCTTTGAGCCCTGCAGCAAATGTAGTAGGCAAATCTATGTCACCACAGCATTTGTTTCTTTGCTTTTTTAAGAAGACTTTTTTTTCCTGCGTGATATGAAAGGTTTAGGAAGCACAACAAAAGCTGGGGCACAAAACAAAAGACAACAGGGGAGATTTGAGTCAGGCCTGCCAGTTCTTGACTCATCTCAGTAAAGTAACCTCTTGTATTCCTTAGTCCTCAAATAAGGGTGGCAGCTACATGTTAAAACAATTAGAGTCTCCTGCACCTGAGAAATGGCTTATACAGCAGGGAAGGCTGTACGTGAACATGGTACGTCTATGCATGTGTGTGACAAAGTGCCTCCCTCAAAGAGAGGTTCTGATTGTACAGACAGTGCCTATGTGTGATAATGGTTTCCATTAACCTGGGCTGAGTTGGAGGACCTGCGAGACTCTCCTTTCATCCCGCGCTCTCTCTCTCTCCTGTCTTGCTCTCTCATGCTGTGTCTCTTTATCACACACAAACACAGTACAGAAGCACGGCCACTCGTACAGCGACACAAACTGCTAGAAAACCGCACTTTTATAATGTGACAAAGGGTCATAGGTTCAGAAGAATCCCAAAAACATTTAGTATAACCAGACCATTAGATGTACTTTGGTGATCTCTGAAGAGCAGACATGAAAAACGTGGTCCTTCACTTTCTAAGACCCTTTAACTTTCTGCTTCAATAAAGCTTCCAACTAAGAGAGGAGCCAAAGAAATGCAGTAGAGGGCAGGAAAGAGACTTGTGCACAGGAAAAAAAAGGCTTTTTTTTTTCCTTTTCAGAGTCCCATCTTTATGTAGACCCTCTTTATTAGAGCAATACTTGTAAAGCACAATGCTCCTCAGTGATGCTTTGACTAGAGCAGGGATGTGGACATGTACAGCAGTGGCTCCAGCAAAAGCATGTCACGTAGCAGTGAATAGGAACAGAGAAGTGGTGTAGCAATTATTGCTCTGAAGCCATTAGGAGCCAGGGGTGGCTTCTTTAGACTATCAGTGCTGCTGACTAATGGACAACCTTGTTTCTTTGCTCTCACTCACATCTTGGATTTATCTCTTCAAGCCCTCTTTAAAAATCCACAGTATTCAACATATTGAGTAGAGTTTTCACAAAGTAAAAACATAGTCACTTAATGTAGGTGGTACACTCTATGTGCTGCTTCCTCCAACCGGCGCAGCCATGACCCTCGGAAACTGACGCCCTCTGTGACACATCACTGTTACTCTTTTTCCTGCAAAATTCTGGATTTGCAAGACCTGCCCTATATTACTGCATGAGGTGTGATACTACACTAAATCATAAATAATACATGCTTATGCTAACATCGTGACAAAGAGGCCAGAGGCTCTGAACAGCAAGGTTTTCTGTACAAAAAAAAAAGGAACTATTGGCAGACAGGCAAAATATTATATACGTGTATTTGAGGTATTTTGTGGGTGTTTTTGTTGGCCCACCTCAGGAACACTTTAAAAAAAATATCTTCAAATTTGGCACAAGAGTTGATTTGGACTCAGAGATGAACTGCTTAGTGCTTAAGTGCTCAAAGGTCAAAGTAGCCATGACCTCAAAACCTATTTTGGCTGTAAATCAAGAATACGAAGCCCAAACTACGACAAAACTTCAACAGCATCAAAACTTCATAACACACACATACTCTGAACACAGAAGGAAACTGAGATTTGACCATTTGGTAGAGGTGACACTAGTAAAAGATCATCTGCATCAAATAAGCCAAATTACAACAAAAAATTACAAATATTTAAACATTGTTATAGTAAATAAGCTCAAGGATTACAGATGTTTTTTGAAGTTGAAAGATGGCGTTAAATGGGAATGTCATGTAACCGGGACATTCCATGCAGATCTTTGTCATGATGCTGAGCCTCATCACTATAAAAGCTTTCCTTGAATTTAATCTTGAATTCTATTCTAACGTAATTCATTTGTACAAGAGATTTTTTTTTTATCTTAAAACTAGACTAGAAAATAATGTTTTTCAATTCAGATTAATTTTTTTCACTTAAATTCTGTTGGTAGTGTGTACATTCATGAAAAAAGCTTTGCTGTTTGTTTTTGTTGCTAGATTTTTTTTCTTAATATCAATTAATGAGACGTGGAAACTGGCAGATTTTATTCCTTTATTATGCCAGTTATTATAAATGCATCCTGTTGACCAGGGGTCTGCAACCTGTGGCTCCAGGGCTCCTGTGGCTTTGTCCATTGATGGAAATAGCACATTTTTAAAAATGAAAATGAATAAAATAAGCACTAAATCAACAAGAAGGAAAAAAAAAAACTTGTTAATAAACAAAAAATAAGAAAAACATAGAAAACAGTGTCCACATATTTAACAATATAACCCAATAAACGAAACCAACAAAATGAACAAAAATGAGCAAAATAATGAACCTGATTAAGGCAGAAACAGAACAAAAGACTCGGCAACATAAACAAAACAATAGCTGAACAGAAATTCACAAAACTGAAAAAAAAAAAAAAAACATCTGGGTGAAAATGAAATAGACAAAAAACAAAAACGTAACAAAATAAGCCAAGTAATTAACAAAATAATCTATAAAATTAACTACAATTAACTCACTTTCAAAAAAATGAATAAAATGGTAACTAAAATGAACAAAAATTAACTAAAAAATGAACCCAGTGATCCATTAAATGAACAAACAATGAAAATGATCAACAGCGTGAATAAAAAAATTAACAAGTGAACAACGTCAATACAAATGATGAAAATTAAAAACAAAACTTTGAAAAAAAAGAATAAAGTACTAATACATTTTTAACACATTGCAGCTAAAATGTCCGGCATATTCTTTGTGGCTCTTGACATATACTGTATGGCTTTTTAAGGGTAAAGGTTCCTGACCCCTGCTCTAGTGCAATTAAACAGGTGATTTCTTCAGCTGCCATTTCTGCCAGACGTTTTAGAAAGAACTCGATGAAGCATGCAGCTTCTCCCTCTACATCTGCTAACCTGGTGTTTCCGGACCGTGGACTGTGAGGACAGGTTCTACTGAGGAAGTTCACTGATGTAGAACTGAGAGAAGAGTTTCTGTTTCGATATGTCATGCAACTGTTCGGTGCAGGCTTTAAAAAGTCTGTCTCACGTCCCGCTAATGTTGTGTTCGTGTTGTCATTTTGTGTCAGAAAAATGAGGCTGTGTTTGATTAGAAGAATTTTGAATGCCCCGCTAGTGCAATTTGCTTCTGGGCAGTCAAATTTTCTGCAGATTCGTGAAAACTGGGGGGTCCCACTGGATTTGCGGTGACAGTCATCTCTCTGTTCCTACACTTGAAAATCGTTAAAACTGACAAACACAAGCACAGGTGAGGAAAAAGAAAAGCCGAAGGAACAAGTGCCTAAGGACAAACACAGTGAAGCAGTGTGCAAAGGACAAGCACATACACAAACCCCGGGTAATGAACAAGGGTTTGGCTTGAACTGTGTCACAGTGAAGCGTGATGCGTCCAAGTAATATTTCTGGATGAATAAAAAAAATGTTTTTAAAAAAAAATTGACAATGAACACCTTTATGAACAGTGTGTGAAACAAAGCCTATTAGCATTTCATTGCCATGGGTGCTCCTGCTGCTTGCCGTGGGCATGGTTACTGGCACACTGCAACATCACAGACATAAATAAAGAAATGGGAGAAAGGAGAAAAAAAAAGAGAAATGAAGAGAGGGGTAGAGTCTCGATGCGCTGAATTAAACATTGTTTGATCATGATTTGGGTATGGCATGTCAGTCAACACGGAGGTTGGTGCCTTTCAGCGATGTTTAACCTAACAGCGCTGAGGTGTGAGGCCCGATCACTTATGTGTCCAACGGGAAAACAAAGAAGAACAAAAAGAAACTCACCTGTAGAGTGGAAATGGCCGCAGGATCACATGAAAAAAAGAGAAAAAAGTTAGACTTCTCAGAGAGTTAGCAGATTTTTTTTTTTCTGCTATTACAAAAATGATTTTTTTTTTTAAAATACCCTGGTTTTTATTGATTTTCCATTTAATTATGTATTTTTCATGTTCATTGTAATGACACAGCCACAGGGAGCATCAGCTAACGTTTTTTTCAGCTAATGTAAGGTGTTAAATTCAGAAGTGGGTAGTACTCAAATATATTCAGTCTTTTACATGTAGTTGAGTAGGTTTTGTTTTTTTTTTTTTTTTCAAATAAATGAACTACTGAGAGTAGCTGTTTTGCGTACCGTATTTTCCGGGTGATATATCACTCTGGAATGTTAGTCGTACGAGCCAAAAAATGCATAATGAAGAAGAAAAAAACGTGCATAAGTTGCTCTGGAGGACATGTCGCATTTGTTCGGGGGACGCGCTTCAAATGCTCGGCCGAGCGGCCGCACGCTTGATGCCAGCAGCGAAAGCTCGTCTCCCCGCCTCACCGGGTACGTTCGGTGTTAAGCTGATGGCAGGTACGGTTGTTACCGGTAATGTCTACATTTTAAATTGTCGGTAATACAGATGTGGCAGATGCAGGTGCACAAGCCTAGAGCGCCCTCTAGCGTCTGTCAGTGTGACAAACACCCAATACTCGAAATAATTTAATATATTCGTCGCTCCGGTATAAAACCGCAACGTGTAATCCGGGAAATACTGTAATACCTTTTGATTTTACTCAGTTACACTTGAAATGAAAAATGTACTTTTACTCTAGTAACATTTTGCTCCACCTCAATGAGTAGGGGTAAAAATGCTGAAATGTTATTAAAAAAAAAAAAATCAATTAATTAAAAAAATGAACTAAATGATCAAGTAAAATATCAAAATGAATAAACCAAGCAAAAAAGTGAGCAACAATGTCCCAAAATGATCACAGCAATACGGAAAATAAGCAACAAAATGAACAAAAAAACCCACAAAATAAACAGAAATGAAAAAATTAGTCAAGGAAATTAATAATATAATGAGGGAATGGAAACTGCCCACAAAATAAGCAATGAAAGGAGCAAATGTAATCAAAATAATCAAGCAAGTTGAGAAAAGCAACAAAATTGCACAAGCAAAATATGTGACAAAATGAGCAAAACTGAACAAACTGAGCAGTAACATGGGTAAAATAATAATTAACTTAAACTATATACAAAATAAGCAATAAATTGAACAAAATAATCAAGAGGAAAATCAAAAATACCTGTTTGAACAGAATATGTGTTACTGTAACATTTTTTCTACTTTACAGAGTTACTCACTACTTGAGATATTCCTTTACTTTTACTCAAGTACTTATCTTTATGAGAACTTCTACTTCTGCTTGAGTCACTGCTTCCACCCACCACTGGTTAAATGTTAATATTAGAGGGGTCACATGGTCATGTAACCTTGTTATTACTATTACCAGACCTGTTAGCTTAGTGGTTGGCATGGTTACACATGGTTACACACAAGCCACGCAGCTATAAAGATAACATTACCATTCACAGTTGTACCACAGATAAGCACTGTTAGCCAAGTAGCAGCACACAACTTGACAACACACACACACAAGACAATCCTTTAAAAATCAACAGTTGCAAACACATTATTTTTCTGGCTCTTGGAAGTTACTTTTTCCACATATAACATGGTTTTATCTTAACTGAACTGAACTCTACTTTTATTGTTATTATACAGTGTAGAAGGAAATATGAGGAGTAGATGCTTAAAGAACAAAAAAAAAATCCACAAAAACATCTAGACAACAATATGAAGACTGTTTCATTTTTCATTTTGCAACACATTTGAATCACTGTATGTTTCTGTTGATGAAGCTGATATTTATAAACTCTACCTTGAATGTACTTTTGTTTCAGCCTTCAGCTGTCCCACACAGAAGCTCCCAACATTTGGTAAGTGTAGTCACAGTTTCAGGTCAGAGAAACGCACAAAGAGCACTCATCGACTTGAATTATTAAAACCGTTACTATTATCATTGCTTTGCAGTGTTGTATTTATTTGTATGTTACTTGTATTTTGTTCCTTGTCTGGTAATACACATATTTTAGCACTGTATTTTACTTTTCTGTTCTTTGTTTCTCTGTCGTTGTCCATGTTTTTGCGTCTTCTGTTCTATTCAGCTTCTCAAAATATGCAAAGAGACTTTTAACTTGGTAGACGTGGTTTGTGACGCCTTTCGTAAAAGAGTAGATGCACATAAGGGACCTGGAAACACTTTTGTCAAAGCCAACAAAGTCCAACATGGTGAACGTTCACCTCATCTTGACTGACCGAAGTGTAAAAACATAACAGGTATTTCAAGCCTGATGAGGAAACAAAATGATTTCCAGTGCTGGTTATTTCTGTCTCATCCATAAGAAAAACATTTTTGATGGGAATCAGAAAATGCCGTACACAGGCCCATTTGTACCTTCTGAGCTCAGACACAGCATAAACACAACATAATATGCTGTCCCCCTCCACCATGTAGCCCGTGTTTTCAGGAAGAGCTGAAACCTATCAAAGGGTTAACCTGGATGTACATATTTCAGAGACAACCTCGCTTCAGATGAGCTGTGCGGCTACTCTTGTGGCGGTAATGGGAAAATTGCACCGAGAGGAAGGACACACGCAATTAGAATCTGGCGAGTCAGTCGGTATAGTGGGTGGCGGGGAGGGAGATACAGGAGGAGCGAAGGAGAGGGAGTGAGGGACAAAGAGGGAGGGCCCACCGGACGAGAAGTGATTTAGTTGAAAGCTGGCTTTTTGTGCACTGGGAAACGCCGCTTGCTGCCTTCTGCCAGGGGCCTGTCCTCGCCCACATAGCGACAGCAGCCCAGATGTCAATCAAATTAGCGTCTATTTACAGCTGATTTGCCCGTGTCATTCGCAATATCCCATTTCTGCCTCTGATGTGGTGGCAAAGAGAGGAGGGGAATGATAGAGCGCAGGGAAAAAGGGGGGGTAGGGGAGGAGATGGAGAGAGTCACTTTATTGCAGTCTTTCTCCGTGAATGTCATCTGCCCACTTATCGCGCATTCCGGTGGGACGAAGCGAAGGAGGAGAGGAGGAAAAGAGGAGATCCTTCGTTCCGTGGAGTGGCTCACTAGCACATGCAAATAGGGCGGCGGCGTCAGGGGAGAGGCTGGCGCGGGTTTTAATGGAGTTGGGGCAAACTCATTTTCCAGCAGAGAGCCACAGAAGAGGAGGATAATAATATCACCGTGTGTATGTGTGTGCATGTGTGTGTGTCAGCAGGATGGTGTTTATAAGGCGCTGGCCCGATAAAATACTTGGTAATGTGTAAAAATAAAAAAATAAAAAATCAACTGTAATTTGACTTAGATGAACAAAGCCGAGCATCAACAGCCCCAAAAAGTCCTCTGCTGTGCTTCTGCTTCACTTCATGTCCAATTGTGCTTCCTAGTGGCGCTGTTTATACACCTGTTTATACACCCGGCAAACTGCTTAGAGACACCAAACAGACAAAAAGAAAGAAGAAGGAGTGAAAGGAGGAGGAAGAAAAAAGGGTGGCCTGATTGATGCCTTTTGATTCAATTTCCAGCATGTGGAGACATTTCAGGCCCTCGGGGGCCTCAGTGTCTTCACAGGAGCAAAGGAGGGGGAAAGATGGTGATAGGTTAGGTAGTTGAGGGTTGGAAGGGGGGAAGGAGGGAGTATGTGGTGCTCACTAATTTGAGATCTGCCTTTCAACATTGAAGGGTGCTGATGTTCAACCTGTACTCTAAATCTTTGCTAAAAGGCACGCCTAATTGGCCTGCAATAGACAGAGAGAAAGAGCAAGAAAGCTTATCTTCAAACATTTGCTGCAACCTCGAGCACACACACAAATCACAGTGACAAGGGAGGCTGTTTCTGAAGTGAACAGAAACAGAGGCGCTGTTCTTTGTCATCTGCTTTGACTGATCTAACATTTTTATTGATCTCTGAGTAACCACGTGGCACTTTCATGTCATAAAAAATGGAGAGATGATTGATAAATCGATGTCAGATGTGTAACTTTGCACAAGTCCCATGCTCTTTGACACATAAGTACTATATATGGAAATTAAATGACGTGCATTTTATTAGCTACAACTGTCATTACCATAACACAGCCACTGTTGATGAGCAGTGGGAAAAAGTGCCATTCAGGTGCCATTCAGTTGTGATGGGAGCTTGCGCGTTGGCTTGTACACACACACGCGTGCACACACATACACCCAGGGGGAGGGTGGAGAGTCGGGCCTGTCACTGCTCCGTCACTGACTCCTTCCATTTAATGCAGGTCCTGTCACGACAAGACAGGAGCAGAATGAAGTGGATCACCTACAGGCACCACACCTCAGCCAGTCTCTCCCATTGCCTGAACACAGACAAGGCAATATCACCCTGCAGTTCACATCAAATGTGAAGCTGTCTGAGGGAACAGGACCTGGGACTGCAAATTAGGGTTTGTCTTATGGTGGAAAGAAAGTTTTCAGAGCAGAAACAGGCTAATAAAAATGGCAAAATACAGAGAGAGGGAGAGGTAATCACTGCCTGTGTGAAGCTAAATTACCCGAGTTGATTTCTGTCCAATCTGTCTCTGAGTCTCTAGAGGGGAGGAGAAGTGTATGGGGGTGACATTTCCCAGAATTCAGTGCCCTACTCCCCGTAGATACATGCATAACAAAAAAAAAAAAACATGCTTTCACACACAAACATTCTTCGTTAGTAAATGACATCACACGTGGTTTAAACTTATCCTTCCATCATCAACCCCAAATTTCTTTAATGCATTATTAGGAAGGCATGAATTAGCATCCATATGCTTTTAGTTTGTGTGTTTGATTGCTGCTTTGCTTCAACAATGGCTGCATCAAACATTCACTTATGGGCAGGAGGGAAGACAAAAACAAAGAGGAGAATGGAGGAGAAAGAGCGAAAGAAAGAAAGAAAGAAAGTCAAGGAAGAAAAAAAGAAAGTTAATGTCAGGATGTGCCCCATAATGACTAGTATAAGCTCTAGTGGGAGCTTCCTCTCGCGCCAGTTCCAGAGAGGGTAGCTTGATTGGGGATAATTGGCTAGCCTTCACTAGCGGTTAGCATCCAGGCGTGGAGACAGGGGAGGGCACAGGGGCTTGGCACACACTCGCACACTCATATATGTACAGACACACATATACACATTTGCAAATACAAATTAATGGAAAGAAACACACACTGGGTAGACCATGGGATCATGGGACCAGCAGCATCTCAGACTTTGTTGAGAAAGAAAAGACAATGTCCAGAAATTAGTCAAAGTGCTACCAGCTCAACTGTTTTTCTCATTTATTTATGAAAAATATGTATCATCTGAGATCTGCCCGCATTTTTGCACAGCTCTTGCGCACACAAACAATTAAAATATATTAATTTAAACCATTTGACATGTTTTTACTTACAACTGTGCATGTACTACATTATACAATCTGGTCGTAGGGTTTCACGCTAACTCCTGCAGAGCACAGCAAACATTTAGTAGATGTGCAAAGTTGCATTTCTCTGATGGTCTCCTCAAGCTCCTATTAATCACTGTCTAAAAGCAAAGCTATAGGCAACTCAGATGGGAAGAAGCGCTCGTAAAAAAAAAAAAAAAAAAACAACACACACACCCCGTAGCTACGACTGCACACACACTTTCCTCTCAGAGAGATAACTTTAGAGCCACCCGTTCCTCGGCTCCCTGTAACGGCAGGTCCGTCGGAGATTTGAAAGCTCTACCTGTCAGGGTCACACACCTGATATTAAAAACCATTCATTTCTTTCATTGCACAATGGATCAAAGAAATCATTAAAAAAATGATTGAAATTGAAAATCGATCAACTGTTTTCTTTTTCTTAGCGGGAAGTGTAGGGCCAAGGGTAGATATATTCCAGTAGAAGGGGGTGGAGGTTGGAATTTAGTATTTTTCTGATGTTGCAAGACAAATTGATTAGGATGAATTATAGGACTCTGGGAAGTTTTAGGAAAATCTGTGTAGTTGTTTTACATAATGCTGCTGGCTGTGGGGCCTTGGGGGAAGTATACACACTTACAGTCCCCTTCTGGTTCTTCTTTAGAAACAAGCATCAAAACAACATCTACAACTAATATTTCACGAAATAAAAACTACAATGAGCAACATAACATGGCAAATAAAACAGAACTGCAGATAAAATCAACTTTTCAGTACACTGTCACATATCCTGGCTTTTTTTAAGCTTCTACACATCAATGTTATTATTTTAACACACACAGAAGTAAAACAAGTAAACTATTTAGGTAATACCTAAAACAAAACAGAAATTTTAAAAAAGAATGATGTAAAAATGAAAAATTGAACCAAATTTTTAAAAAATCAAAGCTCTGAAAGCACAGATTGACAATTCTTCGTACTGAATAAAAATAGAAGAAAGCCAGTCTTTATGTCAATAACACACATCCTACATTATGCAATGACACAAGTGCAATGCGACTATTTCTAGAAACAGTTACTTATCAATACCTCTTTGTCGGATATTTGTCATAAGCCGTCCATTTATATCGTATTACATGTGTTTACATTTTAAGTTTATATGCTAAGACAAAAGGAAATTTCAAAGAAAACATCTCCACAACACAGGATTAACCACCCATATTTGTCTAAGTTCACCTTTGCCATTGCACAAAGTGCCATTGTCTGCTAAAGTGCTGTAATAACACACATCGCTTCTGTAATCAGGAGGGTTCAATGCTTCCTGTAGTTTGCTGTACACACACCCAGACTGGATGCTTTAATGAATTAACGAGGGTCTGCAGACACGCCTTTCACATCAAGAGCTTCTAAGAAAGTAGACAGAATGAGGGGCTGAAGACGAGAGGGGACTCAAGGCCTGTTTGAATGGCAGGAAATCCCTGAAATGTTTTCTGTACTTGAACACAACCTAAGGCCCTGCGAAGGTGGTGAAGGGAAATTGTGTTTATGACCCACACTGTGTTTCTTTCTTTCTTTCTTTTGCTCTTTCTTTCGTGTGTTCTCTCTGACATATACAAACACACATAAACATGTCTTATACAAACCCACTTCTACAGTCAGATGTCTGAGGAGAGGGAGGCCAAAATGCCCTTTCACTTAAAATGAGGCACACATACACACGAATGAGTGGAGTATCAGTGGGCAGGGGAGTGTCCCTGTGCAGGAATGCAGGGATGATAAGTTGTGGAGGTGTCAGGGGAGAGACCCATGCTGTTACAGCCAGACACCTAAAAACACTCCACCCAGCCGGTTGACTTGTCTCCTCCTCCTGCCTGCTTTAACCTTCTAACATGATATTTTTTAACTTTGCTTGTGTCTCTTTCTTAATGTGTAAGCGTGTTTGCACCTTTACCTCCATGCAGGACACTACTCCTTGTTTCCATCTGTTTCCACTTTCCCCTAAAGATTACCTCCCGTTTATCAGTGTATCCCTGCATTTTTATTCACTGTACAAATTCCTTGGCTCAGACTCAAAATCATACCTTTGCCAGATGTATCAAAAATATCTGGGCATGCAGATATTCTTGTGATTTTCTGAACCTCTTCAGCTCAACTTTTCCTTCTTGCTTCGTGTTCCCTCCCTTCCTCAGTCATGATCCCACATAGTGACCAGGTCATAGTGACATCCTGGCTCTGCTTTTGCGGTTGCAGAATATGTACACAAACATACGCACACAAAGGAGTGAACGCAGAAACACTAGTGGCGACTTTAAGGAATCTCTTTTTAAGTCACCAAACCACTCAAACCTGACTCAGCAGCACACGATCTGTCCACAGAGGCCCCACAAGTGAAGAAAAGGAACCCCACCAATTTTATCTTCAGCTACATGGGGAACAGTAATAACTGATCCCCATTTCTGAACATTAACAGTTTATCAGGCTGCACAGGCTGCTGCCTTCTGCACAGTTTGACACTCAGACATGTTGGGGAGGTGGTGCCGGATTATGTAAGGTAATTCAGAACACTTTATCAAATTAGGGCAAAGCATGAACCAGGAAGAGGATTTTAATCTTGTGACTAGGTGTGCAGATGTTTTTAACAGATCTCCAGATAGTAATATGCATTCTTTATAAAGGTGCAACTAGGGCTGCCAAACGATAAAAAAATTTAATCTGATTAATCACAGGGTCACTGTGGATTAATTTCTATTAATCACAATTAATACCCACGCGTTGTTTTTCATTTTGTGGGAGCAAAAACATTCATGATGGAAGGTGATATAGACACTCGCCTAAAATTATTTATTTTAGATTAAAATGTATATTTTTTTATAATTTAAACTTGTGTACGGTAACTAAAGAAAATTACACCTGCTTTGTAGAACTTAACAGAACCTCTGTAATGTTCTGCTCAGATGTTTTTGCCTTTTTACACTTGGTTCACCGCCTTTATCAGTAACTAATGCAATTTGTTTCAAAATGTGTAAAGACTTATACTTTTACATTTAAACTGACTTTGACGAAGTAAATACTAAAGAAGTTGGCAGTGACGTGGGTCAAATGTAACAAAAGATTTAATAACTTTTTCCTTGATATATGAGTTATTATGCGTTAATCGCGTTTATCGTGTTAACTCGTAAATCCCGTTAAAAAATTTTATTCACTTACCGTAAAATTCACACTATAGGCCGCGGCTTTTTTCACACATTGCCGACCCTGCGGCTTATACAGTGATGCGGCC